>VZTM01029763.1:184393-209464 GCA_013400555.1 Jacana jacana | reverse complement strand
GTCAGCAAAGACAAATTCAGTAGTGAACAGACTAATCCTGTAAACCAGCTTGAAAAGGCAACTGGGGCTGCAGGCAAGGATTTGACACTCTGTAGGCCAGGAGAACAATTACACTAAAGCAGATAAATTAGAAAGAAAGAAGATAAGTTAGAAAGTAAAAGAGAGAAATAAGAACATTTTTCATCTTGCTCTAGCAAAAGAAAGCAGATATACACAGCCTATTACTTATGGCTTACAGTCCCATTGACTTTATGTGCCAGTTTATAACCCCAGCCAGCCAACAGACCTTTTATTAGCTGTGACACTTGTGAGTGAGGTGCCATGAACAAAACTTTAAATTTCCAGGGTTTGTAAGGACAAGTAATGAGTACTACAGGAAGCCACCCAGAGCGCGCTTCCATATACTAAGTTTATCTGCTCCACAGTTTCACTGCTGATTCTTCACATGAGCCTCCCTGAGTCTGTGAGCTGGGTAGGTACAGCTCTGCTGCCACACAGGTTAATTAAAGCACAGTCCCCACAGGAGACAGGATCGTTCCATTATGTGTTTCAACCTACAGAATCTAGTGCCAAAAGAGCCCTCAGTCTCCTTGGCAGTGTATCCTAGCCTTGGCTTGGCAAAACACTAACCCAAATATAATGCTTTCAAATGAAAGCCAACTCATTTATAAGCAAGTCAGAGCACAGGACAATTTGTAATTTTGTGCATCATTATGTCCTAAACACATCTGAAAAAATCCTCCCAGAACTAGTAGGAAACTAGGATGTGTTACGCCAGCCAAGCTGACCAAGTGAAGGAATGGGAGCTAGAAAAGATGTATTTCTTCTTTGACCCCAGATACCTTTATATCCCACAGTGCCACAGAGAGGGACAAGGACAGACATCCTCCAAACCCCTTGCTCTACTCCTGGAGCCTTTACATCCAGCCCTTACCTTCTTTGATTTCTTCAGGTCTTCGAAAGGCCTGTCTCAGCAGCAGAAATGAGGAACCTCTGGGGAGCTCAGCAGGACATGTAACACTTTTTATTTGCGACTGACATCACTGAACTGCAGTTTGGGAAACAGCCAGGGTTGCACTTCCCAAACACCACAGTTCCCCAGTACAAAAGCACTCAAAGTTACTCAATGCATTGCAAGAGTGACTTTCCATAGATACGGCTGCATCCTCTGATGGGGAGCTCCTTAGACAAACCTCAGAAGCCAATTTTGGGACCTAGCAGACATTCACATACCAAAGTAACTAGATAGGCAGCAGCTCTAAAGAAAATTACATCTATTTGTATCTAATCTGACAAATTGATCAAATAGCTGCTACTGGGCAGCCTGGGCCACACATTCCCAGTACGCTGCCTTGAAACTTATGCTGTAATCTTGCATTGGTTTTGTATTTGTTGAGGTCTTGATTCATATTTTTAATTAAATTACCATGGAAAAAGACATCAGAGGCTTAAATTTTCTCCTTTGCTGTGAGGGAAAAAATTGTTTGTGTTTCATAAATCCGGTCAGATTTTTTAATGTGAGAATTAAAAAACCCTGATGAAACTGAGTTCTGTGATACAATCTGATCCATGGTGCAACAACACTTAGAAAAAGATTTAGTTTATATTTAGTTTATCTAACACTCCATTTATCTTCATAATAAAGCTCGTGGGGTCACAACATGTTGAGAATAAGATGGAAGCTAAGCACAGCAGTTACCTTCAGTTCAGGTCACTAAACAGTGTAATTACTTTTCCTTTTTTTTTTCTCTACTTCCACCACTCACTTTCCAGCTTTGTCAATACTCTTTCTCTCCCATAAGCCACTGCAAAGGCTCCTTACCTCGGCTCCCCTCCCAAAGCTGTGTAGCTCATTATTTCCACCTCAGCACTGAGCCTGAGCATCTCTGGGGTCTTCAGGGCATTCGTCCCAATTCATCAAGGTCACTTCAAATTTGAATCATATCATCTGACGTTTTTGCTCTCACTGCCAGCCTGATGTCATCTACAAAGCTGAGAAGCACACATTGTACTTTGACATTTAGATCACACACTAAACTCCTAGGCAGTGCCAAACCTTCACAGTTCCCCATACCACTCCTTTTCTCCTTTATCCTCCCCATTTTGCCTTTATGTTCTTAATGGCAAAGCTTGTACTCGGCTTTTCTAGCTGCTGCTAACCAACCCTATGGGCCAACTGCATATGGGCCTTGCTCTCTTCCATAGGAGGTGACACCACCCTGCAAAGCCAATCACAGGTCCAAGCAGCCACCCAACCACGACCACTGCAGATGCATCCATCCCCAGCCAGCACAGTTACACACTCACTGTCCTACCTTGACGACTCCTCAACCCTCCTGACACCACTCAATCTACAGGCATCAAGCCTCTTCCCAAAGTAACACTGCCTGCACTCACCAGCATGGGGCTGTGACCAGTCTCCAGCAAGGTTAGCTTAAAGCTCCTCACTGCTTTGTGAACTTCTGGTGTGCTTCTGAGCAACTGCCCTTTCCCTTCTGGGAGATGAGAGTCTCCCAGAAGGCAGACAGATAGATGGCATTTGCCTATGAAAAACAGGGGAAACAAAGCATGGCTGAAATAGAGCTACTGCTTCAAAAATTAGTAATAAATATAAAAGGCAGGGAAGCCTTCCTAATTTTTAACTAAACAAAGGGAAGGGAGAGAGGGACAAAACACAGGAGCAAAGTAGCAGTAAGGGAAAAGAAAATGGGATGCGGTGCAGAACTGTGAGAGTGGCAAGAGTCAGGTGGGAATCACACTGAAACCAGGAGATGTAACATTCAGCTTTGGCGTCTCCACCATGGGACTGGGTGAGACTATGATACAGCTGCTGGTGGGGATGGTGAAGAGAAGTAGTAGTAATGGACATTATGGGGAGTAGCAGAGGAGAGGGGGGCAACATTTTCCTCTTGAGGGAAAGGATAGGTTGAGGAAGCCTTACAGTCCTGTCTCAAACCACAAAGATGTAAAGACAGACATACACTGACTGCCAGGTCAATTAAACATCTTTTGCAAGAGGGAACCACATGTGCATACAGCAAAGCCTTGAAAGCAGGGCAGTCTCCTTGTAACCAGTTCAACCAGAGAGCAAAGAAATGGTTTGACAGGATGGATGAGCCAGGGCACTAGAAGGAAAAGCCAGTAAATAGGAGAAACAGAAAAACAGAGAAAATAAAGCTTAACCGTGCTGCAGGACCAACAGCTACACAGCTTCCAAGGATTTATCCCAGCGTATAAGGTCCTAACCCCAAGAATGGTCCCAAAACATACAAAATGCACCAGGTTGAGTCTGTCCAGCCCTCTGGTCCACTCACCCTGCTCCAGCTCCAGACTCATCTGGTTCCCCTCACCCAGTGGATCTGTTCAGGAGCCATGTCCCTCGTAGACATCAGAGCACTGTGCTCACCTCCCTAGGAGACAGCCTCACTGGGGACACCATTTCTACATACCACGCATAGGGCCTTCCAGCTGTGGAGCTCTACACAGTCACTTAGAGCAGTCCTGGGAAAAACACCCAGGCCATTCCATATTTGTGCAAGGTAAGAATCAAAACATATGCCTAAATGGCATCAGAAATAAGGTTAAAATCTTCCTCAGTCTCCATTTTGAATCACTTGTAAAAATACTCCATCTCTTTTTTCCTTTAGTTTGCTGAAATATACATGAATTTCAGTTAAGCAACTGGTACAAGCCATAGCAGAACAGAAACTGAATCATTAGAGGATATATTTTTTTCAGCAATTAACACAATATCTCCTTCAGAAGGTTTTAACTTCAAGCCTTAGCAGGAAAAAATCCTTTTAACAAAAATTTATTTCCAACCTTCAGATTTTAATACAAGCTTCTCATTTTCTAAAATATGCATTTCATAATGTGTAACCAGGGGATAACTAACCCTTTACCTCAAATCAAAACACTGCACTTCAAACCATTTATCTTCACACTGTAATCATTTTTGGTCCTGTTTATATTATTTTGGTAAATAAAACATTTCAGACTCAGTCCTTTTTCTCTTTCATCTTATTCTCTATTATTACCTGTCTTTTTGTGACCCAGCACCTCTCTTACCAGTGTAAGGTGTTGATAAAAAGTAACATGTCATTACAATGCTTGAGGGATCAAAATGCTTTCAGAGAGCCTGAAGATCAACATACCACACTGTGCTTAATTCCTTGGTGGATGAAGCCTGCTTATCAGAGGTGCTGAAAACTTGCTGGTGTTACACTGGCTGCAGTCTTACCTGCTCTGCCATACTGTTTGCAAAGATGAACAAACTAAGACTGAACCCCGGGCTAGGACATGTAGCCTGTAGATCAAAACTGTCAAAGTCTAAAGGCTCTGGGAAAGTACTTAGCAATAAGGCAGTCAAGTGCCACTCTGGCTTTTGCTTAAATCTGATCTAAGTTGATTCATGTACGTTTTGGCTTACTACTGAGGCAAGAAGGATACGAAGAAATGAACAAAACACAATATAACCAATCCAAACAAGTGCAGTCAAACTCCAACAATTTTAGTTCTAGGTTGGTATCCTAATACTACAATAACTATGAAACAATAAATAGCCATTCTGAAAGTACTACTGAAAGTTAGGTCTACCAGGTAAATGAAAAGAACTGTTGAATTATCAGCTAACATGTAACATGTAAAATACCATTAGGTAGAGCAAGCCACTCTTCCCAGTTTTGTATCCTCAGCAAACTTGCTGAGGGTACAGTCTGTGCCCTCATCCAGGCCATTGATGAAAATATTGAATGAGACTGAATCCAGTACTGACCCCTGGGGAACACCACTACTTACAGGCTTCCTACTAGACTCTGCACTATTGATCACAACCCCCAGAGCAGAACAAGGTCTGCCATTCAGCTTGTTCTCGATCCACCTCATTGTCTACTCATCTAAGCTACGCTTCCGAGACTTACCTATGAGGATGTTATGGGAGACACTGTCACAAGCCTTGCTGAAGTTGAGGTAGACAACATCCACTGCTCTCCCCTCATCCACTCAGCCAGTCATGCCATCATAGAAGACTATCAGATTGGTCAAGCATGATTTTCCCTCAGTGAATCCATGTTGACTACCCCGATAAACTTCTTTTCCTCTACATGGTTAGAGATGACATTCATGATGTTCCATCACTTTTCCAAGGATGGTATTTTCTCCTTCATGACCAAGCAATCCCTCCATCAGGGATGATGAAAAGCTTTAACAAGTAGTAGCAAGAGTAAGGATAAAGGTGTGAGAGAGAATGTGAGCTTAGACGTTTGACAAAAAGCAATCTCAGTGGTGGGATAATAAAAGCAATAGCTACATTATTGTTGTTTGTTTTTTACTCTTTGGCATTAAGGTGAGTCCATTATTTCTAGAAAGATTTTTTTAAAAACTATTTTTGCTTGGTAACATTAGCATGATTACTGACTCAAAATAAAGAAAGTAAAAGAAAACAACAGGATCTAATATGCATTATAACTAGCTTTTATTAGCATCTCCTTCTAATCAGCATATTCTATAGCCTTAGAAAGCAGTACAAAATCAGCCATGGAGTAATTAAAAATAGCAAATAAGTTTTGGTATGAAAAGCAAGAATTCTCTGCTGATAAGTTGTTTGTCAGGATTTGTTTTATTATAGAAATTGGCATTTTATTTGGAAGTGCCATGTTCTATGATAAATATGGAACTGAAGCGTTGTGAAGTTTTACTAAACTAGACACATGTATCATTTTTACTTACTTCTCGGAAACAAAAATGGGAATGAACCCTCTGACCTTGTGCACACTGGCAGTCTTCAACAAGCAAGTAAAGAATCAAGATAGTTACACCAAAAAAAAATAATGCAGGAGCATAAGTTAGAGGTTAAGGTACTCACTACCCACACCTTTTTACACCAGCTACACTTAAAATATCAGAGTAAAGTTTTAACTCTCATGGTAAACACAGAGAGAGACAAAAATAGCATTTTCATGCAAAGACAGATCAGATATTTCTAAGCGGGCTCTGAGACATACAAACATTGCAAGAGCCAGTCAGTGCTGTCATTAGCCAACCATGACCAAAGAATACTTTTTTCAACACATGAGCAGTGCATCTTTAAGTATGGTTCTTATGAGATGGAGCTTGCAAAGTGACATGGCTTTACAGGCTAATAGTGGCTTGGGCAACCTCCAAACCCGAGTCAGCATGGAACCGCACACTCAGGACTGACAGAGGATGCTACAACCAAACATTTACCTTCCTGCCAGGAGCTTGCCCTGGCTGTATGGCACAACTCCGGGGAACCAGGCACGAAATCTCATCTTGTACTGGCATTTTGTCACACCTTCCAACTGTGCAATTATACTATGTATTTTCATCAATGTCTGCATATGCATCATTATAAAATGAAACAATTAATTACAAGTTTATCCTTAGATAACAGTGGAATTCACTTCAGCACACTGATTTTGGCAATCTAAACCTTTTCTCATTTTTCATATGGCACAACCACAAGATCTTTGTATGTTAATTACTTTCCGTAATATAATTTACCCTGCAGCATTCAAAATAAAAAAAAAAATCAAATTCCCCTGGCAGAAATTACTCATTCTAACCCAAATTTCATCTGGCAAAACTTATGGAAACTGATAGACTACTATCTAATAGGTTCAGTCACCACTATAAAAATATCCTCAGAGTCATATGCCTTGGATCCCTTTTTTTTTCTTTTTACACACAGAATTTTCTATAAAACAGATTCTTACATTCCCTTCACTTTCTGCCTTAAGTGTCAATGTATACATAGTTGCATTATTACTTTTTCCTTAATTTATGTACCTAGTGCTATAAAAATTCCTTTAACCCATCATATATATAGGAAATCATTTACTTCACAGGGAACAAAAATTCATTTTCTTACAACATGAAGAATATTCACCTGCTCCTCCTGGCAAAGAGAATTGGTTAGATGAATTATCCATGAGGCCCACCATTTCTCATTGTCACCTAAACAAGAGGGAACAATCCTTAAAGCCTGGGCCCTAGCAAAGCTTTGAGCAAACGTTCCTTACCTGGGCATTAATTCTACTCATTTGCTAACCAAAGTTCAGAACCATAGAAGTTCAAGGGAAAAAAACCCCACAAAACACCAAACCAAAGACCACAAAAGCATTCCAAAGAACTAACATTACTTAGAAATATTAATTATTGACTAGAAAAGTCAGAACAATGTAATAAAAATAGTGCATAAAAATATAAAAATAGATTATTGTTATAAAGAAAGCAGTAAAAAACCAACTCAATCTGAACACAGAATTTCTTTTAAGATGGTAAGAAATAGCAGCAGGTGACAAGTCAGCTGGGATTAAACTTTGTCCATATAACAGTGAAGTGAAGGTGTAAAGAAACAATCTTTTGTTATCTGCAGGTGGAAATCTCAGTAAGAACAGGAGCTCACTGCCAGAAGTACACTGCTCCAGGGCAAAGCCCATCTCTTTTTCTCTAATCGCTAATAAAAAGCTGAATTATTATGAACTGAATTATAACAAACATGGTAAGTGGATGTACTCCATTTATCATCCTCCCTCGAGACAGAAAAACTGCAATGTTTTAATTGTTCTGTCATTGAACTGTCATTTCTTACTCTGCTGATTCCACCCCATGCCTATAGGACTGATCAAGCACATTAGAAGCAATTGACCGAGTTTAGCAATGCTGAGGACCACCCAATGTCATTATTTATTTAAAAGACCGAATTAATCCCAAAGATGCAATAATGACATTTCAAGAATTAACTCACTTTACACGACCTTCTGTCAACTGATCTCAATGAAGAATGGAATAGGATTTCACTCCTAACGAAAGGCTGTGTCCTTATGCCACCAGCAGAGATTCATTCACAGGAAGAGAAAGAAGGAAAACAGGAAGAATGGAGGTATTGTTCAGTGCTTATGACACCTCAGTGAGGAGGCTGTGCTATTACGTATTCATTCTTTTCAGTAACTGCTTAATGGGTTTCCAACAGAGTTTAGACATTTCCCAGGTATGGTATTTGCTGAGCAGGGAGGTCAGACTGGCAGCTGCACGGCTAAAAATCACCCACTTCAGATTTAAACGAAAGCAGAGGAACTACAATGCATGACTTTCCAGGTCTCCTCTTCAAGTGTCTATGCCACAGAGCCTACTTAACTCTCATTTGTGACTACAGCAACTTCTGTGGAGGATAAACCCTCTACCAACAATCTCTTTGGCTGTCCAGACATACATGACAATGGAGTTCCTGCTGTCATTTTCTGCTGCCAATGGTTCAGTTTCTGTGGTCTATGTTTCTGTGTGGAGTTCTCAGCAGTTTTTTCTTGAAGACGATCTTGATTATTGGCTCCCTCCACCAGAAAATAAATGCTGGTCAGCCCAAGTCTCCTAGATAGCTGTGCTGAATAAGCAGCTGGTTTCCTCAGCTGGGCTTGTGTCATTGCTGTGTAAAAGACAGGACACTAGCACCTTATCCTCCTCCAGAAATGCTTATGATGAAGAAAGGGAGGTGATGGAAGGGAGTGGGAACACTCCCATGCTCTGCTCTGTTCTGGTTATCTGAATGACATCCGACTTGCCCATGTAAGTGGAAAGGGATTGGTTTAGTTTATAACCAGCAAACACTTCAGGGCATGAAAAAGCCTTGGAAGAAAAATGGACCAGATTGTTAACATGACCCCACACTGAGAAAGTTGACTGAGAATGTCACAGTTCAAGATGCTAGACCTAGACTGCACAGTTTAGCTGTCCAGAAAATCAACTGAAATATTATGATCATTAATCTATGAAGTCCCATGCTAAGAAGACTCTTCCTCCATGCCAGAACATCATGGCTTTTCTCAGCTTCTTGGTTACCAGAGCAACACCTACTGTTCTCATTTGTCTTGTTTATCACTTGTAAGATTATAACAGAACATATACCTTAGGGAGGAGTCCCTCATGTCTTAGAATTCCCTCCAATTCTCCTGCCTCTGGCACCCAGACATTTAATGGTGTTGAGAAAGAAGCCCACCTGCTTTGACATGTTGATACTCTTTAGTCAAAAGAACCATCATATTATATTGTCCACAAAGCAGCTGCAAGAAAGAACTTATTAAAACCAGTCAGGTTTACAGAGAAGACCAACACAATGTAGATAGACACATAGGAGAGTCCACATCTCATCAAAACCTGTCATTCTCTTTACCAGAAGACTTAGGTCTCTATCACTCCATCAACTACATGCCAATAATGATGCCATCTCATGAAAAGAAAGCAATATGCATGGTAAGTAGCCATGATGCCATTTTTAGAAAAAAATATTTTAAAAACTGCATGCATTTGTTTAAAACACCTTCTACATTTGGTGTGTTTGATAAGGAGCAACATCTGTACACTTTCATGCAAATGACAGTAAAAAGAAGAACAAATTTACCTAGAGGTAACAAGAGAACAGAGAACAGTACTGAATCCATCAGACATCCATCTAAAGAATGCAAAATTCAAGAACTTTGACTATGACTCGTGAGAAGTCAGAAAAAAGAATGACAGAGAAGACCCCAGACAACATCCACTGCCAGAAGGCACAAAAGGCAAGTCAAAAGCGCATTCCTCACTTCTGCTCAAGAAGAACTCTGACTTGATGAGAACTTGATATCCACCATCACTTTGCCTCCACACTGCACACACATATCTGGGGCCAGGCCACACTTGTACACCTGTATTTTGGTGTTTGTGAGTACACACATGTGAGAGCATGAGTGAATTAAATCCATGCAAGAATTTACGTGAAAACATAAAAGCAAATTGCTTAGACAGTTCTTTGAAAAAAAGTAATACGGCAAAAGCAGCACCGTCCCATTTCCATAAATTCTCACATTGAGTTATGCTCATTTCATTAGCTCTCATTTAGACAGCAAATGGATGACATGGTGCTAAGGATGGCCATGAAACTGGAAAATGCCATGTTATCTTTTCCTGTGATAAGTTAGAAAACGAGCAGCAGCTGATGCAAAGAATGGTCAATGAGTGTTAGCAATACCCTGAACTGCTGAAGGATAAGGAATAGAGGATATCATATTTTTTTACTAAATGAGTTAAGCAGGAGCCCTCTTTTAACCCCAGCAACATTCTGACACATTCTCTTGCTCAGCAGAAAAGGAGATTACTATAAAAAGCAAACATATAAAATGATCTTTCCAACTTTATAATGAAAGGATTTTTAAAGAGCACAAACAGTGAAAGGTGGTCAGATAGATGAGGGGTTTTAAAGCTTTTTTTTTTTTTCCCCAGATTGCAGCTAAGTCATCAGAGGCCCATGTACGCTTAATGCAGTTAGATTTTAATGTCAGAATTCCCACCAACTTCATCATTGAATGGATTATGTTTCTGTGCCATACAAAATGCCCATCAACCCAAGCTAGGGCTGCTCAGCATCCTCCTCTTGCTGCAAAGGAGAAATGAGTGAACCGAATCAAGTTCTTGATGTGACAGCCCTTTATGCCTTCCAGAATCCTAAAATTTGGAGAGACTTCTTTGGTCTAAGACAAGGCTCATTTGGTGATTGTGGGGTTTTTTTTTTTATTATTTTTATTTTTCTTCTTTAAGAGCTTTGCATAAGTAGTGGGAAGGAGCTTTTCAAAAATATCTTCTGTGAACAAAAATTCTAATCACCATTGTTAGAAAAATGTAAGTATTCCCAACAGTATAGTCAATGATCAACATCGAAAAGGCTTAACTGATTCTTTAAAATTACTATGCATTTATTTCTGGAAAAATTAACTGAATTTGCTTGCAGAATTATAGAAATGTATGGATAATGCTTCACATTTTGCTACATTTTTCTGCTATGGATGTGTTAGTTTTGCTATTTCTAAAGGTCAGAGGCTTTGTGTCACCATGTGCAAAAAAAAAAATCAAACCAAAATGCACTTTTTCAAGAATAAGCCATGTCAATTTACATTTTTAAGGACTTCAAAGTGTTTAACAGAAAAAGCTATGAAATGAGGCAGGAAGGCAAAGCATGAAACATTTCAAAAAAATTGTAATTTCCTTATTCAGAATTCTAGACCTTGGGAATCCAAACCAATGTCAGTGTTTATCCTTGGGAGCCAGTGATTTGAATACTGAAAAAAGCTTAAATAAAAAAGATAAAGGAAATGAATCATGATGGGTTGTTTTCCTGTAGGTTTTCCTTACCAAAAGACAGCTGGAGTACTTTTGGTTTTCTCCAAAGCATTTTGAAAGCATTTAAGAACAGCAGGAGAGAAAGCAGCTTTCTGAGAAGCTATTTTGTCCAATTCGGGCTGGTAAAAAGAAGGTACATTTTGCAGAGAACACCCTAGTATTGGTCATTATTAAATAAAATGCCTATTTTAATCTAAAAATAGCCAGATATTGTTAAGTTGACTTGCTCTGGTGGCTTTAAAATGCAAGGGAAAATGGAAAAGAATTTAAGTATGTTCAGTAGAAACATTTCTTTTGCTGCCGATCTTCCTTTTCTAATATTTTCTTTTTCTTTGTACTTGCAGATCATATAGGAAACAAACGTAGAAAGATATCTGAAGAAGAAAAAATTGCCAATGAAAAGATTGTGTATTATTTTTAAAATGGTCTCTATAAAAGTTATAAGGAAAACTTTGTATAAGTGTTGATATAAATGCACCATAGGGTGATTTTCAATATAATAAAAGAGTGTAAATGCCTGAGGAATATATTTAAAGATGCTGTCATTTGAATATTTGGCTGCAGGATCATGAATATACAAATAAGGATAGGGCAAAAGAGAGCAGGTGTAGCACACACAAGTATTTTCATACAGAGAAATAGTTAAACACGAAATAGTCTAGGTAAATATTTAAAACAAACATATCTAAAGAAGGGAATCCAATGCACATTATTTCATTTCTGACATTTTTTTAATGGTTACTGAACTGCTAGAGTATGGAAAGATTTTTATACCTTCATGTGAAGGCTCAGAAGCTGGGTACAAGATGCTGTATTTGCTAGACAGACAGTANCATACAAAATTGGTTGCATTTCCCTCACCACAAGATTGTAGTATTTGTCCCGCTTAAGCCTACACTATAACTATTATAGAGCTTCTAGGTGATATTTGGAAATGTGCCTGAAAGAGGGAGAACAATAAAGTACAGTTTATTTTCAGAAATTAGATATTTGCAGTCTCGGGAGAACCAGCAGTAAGATCCCAAGGCAAGTTAATTCTCGGAGAACAGGCAGAGGGAAGATTAGCAGTCTCTTAAGTGACATTAACGGCACAAGCACACGCTATCTCAAACTAGAGGAAGGACAAAAGGTGAAGAGAATAAATCTGACAACCACAAATTTCCCCACTGGCCTGAAATCATGAACAGGAACCACAGAGGAGGTGACAAGTAGGTCAGATTACATAAAGCAATGTAACAAAAGAGGGAAAAAAAAAAGCAACTGCAAGTATGGCCGTAATGCAACTAGAAACTACAACAGCGTGAAAGCATTCTACAGTATTACTGATTCAGAGACAAAGGCTATGTGAAGAGCTGACTCTTCAGTGAGTTGAGAGGAACATCAAGAGAAGAAATCAAGACGTGCGTCTTTGCCAGAAAGAACTGCAGAAACTGAGTAATTAACATAATTACTATCAGCAACAAAAAGGTAAGAACTCAGATTAGAGCAGATAGAGAAGTTACAGAGTACTTTAGGTTTAGGTTAGATTTAACATCATACGTAGGCCTGAGCAAACCGAGGTATGCTGACAGATGTCATAGAGAGCTCAGGAAAGACAGGAAAGATTGTAAAAGACAGGCCAAAAGGGAAAGGAAGAATCTGGAAACTATTTTTAGCGTGCCTGACTTCAGTACAAGAACAATACTGAAACAAGACTTGGCAGTCACACAGAAGTTAAAAAGGAAAAGAATAATAGTATACATTTCCAAAGCCGAATTATGTCATATCAAATTTTCTCTTACAATAGAGTGAGAGGCATTGGTAAAAACAGAGGAGTTGAAGATGGCATACAGTCTATGCATCAAAAGGTTTTAGATACTATCTCACGTGATTATTTTCATGGATAAAATGAGGTGAGAGTACTATAAAAGGAATGCAAAACCTGTCAGAAAATCACGATGCTTATTTGCAACTCAACACTAAGATGGGAAATTACACTATATCTTACCCCAGAGCAGAAGATATTTGATAGATTCATTAATGATTTGAATGACAGGATACAGAGTATGTTCTTTAAAACCAGATGACCAGATGACCAAAGGCTGCAGGCATTGTGGAGGGCAGGGTTAGAACTCAGAATATTCTTGTTAAATTGCAACATGGGAATCCTACTTAAGTTAGTGAAAATTATGCATTTCAAATTAAAAATACTTGCAGAGATACCTCATATTGACTCACTGGGGTAACTCCAGAGATAGTTTTGGAAGTTTTTGTACAAAATCCCCCATTGTTAATTTTCTAAACTCAAGAATTCAAAACTATAAAATGCCACATCAAAGCTTTGTATCCAATTGATGTATTATGACAGGCTTTTTAATTACTTGCATAGTATTTTTGCATGAAGCACTGAACCACAGGATTCTTCAGTGAACTTGATGGATGAATGAGAAAACTCTTCGAGACCTTTTCTGCACCTCTACCACAAGTGTGTGGTCTTACAAACTGTCACGTCACACAGTTCAAACTCTGCTAAGCCAACAAAATAATTCATTTCTTTATTCGCTTTTCTATGACACTTGCTGCAGTATCTATAGGCTAGATTCATTTAGACACTTGGAATATTAATTATTTCATCAACTTCAGACACGCTCGAGCTACGTAATCTAGGTTTCCCTTTTTCCCTGCATGGAAGAACAGACCTTTCTAGAATGTGATTTATTTGAGCTGCTATAGGAGTCTGTTTTAGGACGCTGCATAAAGGTCTACAGACAATCAATAGTGCCCAACACAAGCAACTCATTAACATCTATATCATAGACCATTAAATCCAGGGAAAATAGTCCAATCTGATTGCAAAGTAGTATCTCTTACGCTGAGTGGGATACCTAGATCCTCCCAAGGGCACAGGGAATTAGCCACTACAAAATTGGACCTGGAAAAGGTCAAACAATGAGCAGCAACCTAAAACTGCCATAAAACAAGTCACATCCTCCACAAATCAAACTTAATCCTGACAAATAAAGAAAAGTGCCCTAAAATAGAGAAGTCAGGCTACCTCCACAATCCTTCAGTCATAAATGCAATGAGCCACTGGGACCTAGCTAGAGAGCATTGTCTTAGAGGTCTTTCTGATACACGTTTCAGAACACCTTAGCAGTTTCTTATCTTGTGAGTAGGTGTGCCCCAGAATCTGTTCTGTTACCCAGCCACTTGGGGTTTAACCCTAAATATGTTCAGCCTTTAGGGCTAGCAGTGCACCATCCCCTAACACATAGGAAAGAGAAAACAGCCACGTTCCTCCTTGGGATGTCTAGATCTGTCAAAAATTTTCTGTAGGCCACAGTGATAGCCCCAGATTTATTACATCCCTGCCCATGGATTGGGCAATGACCCTCTGGAATAAGGATCCCAAGTCTAGTAGTGATTGTGCCAGTACTAACTTAATAGATCACTGTAACAACTCCTCTCCTAGAGTTTGGACAATGTCTTCTCCGAGTCTGCTTTGCAAAATTTTCAAGAGTCTATAATAATGCATATACCATGGCTACCCCAGGTACAAAACTTTTTTCACTTTTTAAATTTAATGACATTCCTCTTAACCCATTGTTCTAGCCTCATTATAGTCCTTCTGAATTGCAGCCTTGCAGTTAGGCAAATCGGCTCCTGCCTGTCCCCCCCCGACCAGTGTCACTAAGGGGACTTGATGAGGGACACTGCCAGCAAGTCACTCCAGTCCTTCAGGATACAAGCATATTGTAACCTGTCCTCCAGGTCACCCCTTGCTGCAGCTGAATCTAAGCAGCATGCCACTCTTTTCCCTGCTCTGCTAGCCTCCCTCCAGCTCTCGACCAGCTGTCTGACCACCTCTGACCAGTTAGGCTACTGTCTTTCCCAGAAGGCCCCTGCCTTACTCACCTCCCTCAGACACAGCTCAAGCCCTCACAGGTGGCAGGACCAATGTGGTGAGGTGCAGATAGCAAGGAAATTGTGATGGAAAGTTGAACAACTGATAGCAGTCAGGCAAGACACCTGAAATTCAGAATCTGCAAGGAAAACAGGGTGACCAAGACAGAAGAAAAAAGGGTAGTAGGGACAGAAAATGAATAGATGGGGATGGAATCTAAGATTAGATGTGTTAGGCAGAGACAGGGACACAGAGTTGAGAGGGAGACATTGGAGGCTCCTGCTCTACAGCACGGGAACACTGCAAATATTGAAGGAGAAGGTCTCGAGGATTTGCCCTTGTTATAACACTATCAAAACAATGTATTTTTCAAATAGCTTTGGCTTTTTGAAATAGCTGAGTCCTAAGTACTGCAGCACTCTATTGACCATCATATGTTTGCCAGAATTGTTTAAATAGAAACATTAACACACAGGAACAGAAAGACAACAAAATACAATTACAGACGCAGAGTGTAATAATCTCTTGAAAGATGAGACTTGTGTCAAGTAAATGACATGGTGGAAATGGCAAATATCTTTAAAGACAAGCAGAAAA
Source organism: Jacana jacana (assembly GCA_013400555.1). Lineage (NCBI taxonomy): Eukaryota > Metazoa > Chordata > Aves > Charadriiformes > Jacanidae > Jacana > Jacana jacana. The sequence continues at coordinate 193,818 of VZTM01029763.1, read as the reverse complement.
AGAATAAAACTGCAATTTCTGTACCATTTTGCCTTTTTTTATTGTTAGAAAAGGTCTGAAAGAAAGGATATTTTTTTTTTTCTTTATTTTTTTTTTTCCTCCAGTCAATGGCTGCTGATGCCCAGCTGGCTGGGCTTCAGAGATAAAAAGAGTGCAGGAAATGAAACCTGACTGACTGGGATAGGTTTTTATTTGACCTACTTAAAACTCTCGAGGTCCACCTGCTCCAAGGGAAAAAAAGAAAAGGCATAAACCCAATCCACCTCCCCTCCACACCAGCAAGAGGAACATCGTGGTACAGATGCAATGCTATCAAGATTATTTACTGTGCCTGTTTAAGGCTCTTGATTCCCAATGACTTTCCAAACTTCCCTAACCAAAGCTTGCAGTTCCTTCACCTCTGCTTCTATGTTTCTAAAATTAATTGGCTTTTCTTGGGGAAAAGATCTATTTGCTTTCAGGGCAATACTACAAGGGACAACCCTTGCTTTTGGATTATTGATTTATTTGTTCCTGTTCCTTTCAGTTGTGCCTCGTTGCAAGAGACTACTATAAATTAAAAAAAAAAATTCATCTTGCAGTTCTTATTACTTTTTAAAGATTTCATCATGCATGAATTCATAACAATAAATAAAAAGGAGAAATAATAATAGGAGTCATTTCATGTGAACAAAAGCTGAAGAAAACAGCCCCTAAAATCTTATCAGAGGATGTTTATTATGGTCTAAAACTATTTATTTGGAGGTGATGTGAGAGCCTCATAGACAAAACACTACAAGGCAAACATAGCAATAAGCAAGAGACATAGGAGGTGGGTTTGGAATGGATGAGAAATGGAAGAGAGGAATCAGCTAAACTAACGGTAAAGCAGATTAAGGATCAAATATACAGGGACCAAGTAGTTCCAAAACCTGAGGAAAAGCAAAGCCTGAAGCCAGTTACTGTACATGCAGGACCTTGACCACCAGAAGTTGTCTGGCTAGGAACATGCCACAGTTATCCATCTGCAACCCTGCTGAAGGGCAGAGCTGGAAATAAATTTGGACAGACCTGAAGAGGTCACCGTAAGACACAAGAATATCAAAATACACATCTGTGAGCTAGAGGGCCTTAAAATCCCAGGTCAATTGCTGAGGCATCGGGGAGAAGTGCTGGAAGAAATCAGTCACATTTTGAAATCTCCCAGCATTCCCACAGGAATTCAATAAAATTAAACGGTTTCTCACAATTTTGAGTCTTCTGAATATGTAACCTTCAACAAAAAGAATGAAAAATATCTCTGTTTGGAAGTTTTTAAACTTAATTCTTCAACACTTGCCTGCAGAGTAGTGAAATTACATTTTTTAAAGTCTGCATCTGAAGACAAATAATACTAATTAATTCTTATTATTGAAAGAGGAGCTAAAGAGCATTTTTAATAAGATCTACACACCTGGAGGGAAAAGCAGGCAAAAAAGATGTCTTTGCTATATTGGTATTTACAAATAATAATTCTTCAGCTGCTAGAGAACAGCAAGTCTCCAAGTACAGAAACCAAGTCAGCAGGAAAAAACAAGCCCAGGTGCATCCAAGCACTAAATAAATGCATAAAATCTGCCAATAGCCTACAATAACACCTAATTTTAAATTAATTTTTTTAAAAGTAACTCTCAGCTCTGCATGCTTCATGCCTACGATCCTCACAAGTTAGACCCACATGATTTCCTGTATAGTCCCAAGAAAGGATGTGATTTTCCCATTGCAATGAACGCTGAGATCCGGGATTACACCTCCTACACTGGAAGTTTTCTGCCTGTGCTTTATAACACCCAGGCTGAGACAGAGTTAAACCTGAGAGATCCACACCCAGAGGACTGCTGTTCCTGTTGTTCCTCTTCTCATAACCAAGAGATTTGCCCAGTGTTCCCAAGCCAGCCCCAACACAGGAAGATGATAACCTGGGGGGTCTACCATCCAGGCTGTGATGCTGCAAGCAAAGGACATGAGGAGCAAAGCAAACTGGGGGAGGAATGGTGAGACCACAAGAGATGGGCCAGCAACTAAAGTTGCCTGGTCAGCTAAGGGAGCCAGGGAGGAACTGCCAAGGAAGTGGACACAGGCTGAAAGCACCAGGGGTTTCTTACAGTCATACCTCTTATAGCTTGAACTCTCCTGCTGGAATGTAGTCTACCTACATAGAGGCATCAGTGCAGGTATAATGGATATATTACTGGCTGGGCATGTATTTTACAGTCATTATACTTTCCTTCTTCTGCTGTCTGGATGCCATATACATCTCTGCTCCTGTTTTTTCCAGTGCAGCTGAGGTTGCTCTTCCTCTGCTGCCTTCTCCTATTTCTTCCCTCACTTCCTTTTTCCTCGTTGCACACGCAGGGAATAAGAAACTTTTCCCAGGATTGCATACTTGCCACGATATTTCAAATTCAAATGTCGGCAAAGAATGGCTTTCTCTTCAAAACAAGGACTATTACTTTCATTAAGTAATTGTAGAGTTTAGAAAGAGGGGGCAAACCAGTTGCTCGTTTGGCTGTAGTAGGAACAGCAGTAAGGCACTGTAACACCTAGCTAGAACGTGTCAAAAGAAGTCAGTTGCAGAAGAACTTCAGGCAGACCACTATTCCTCCTACAACAGTTTCATGCTGATGAGATTCTGCCAAATTTTGTGGAGTTTTCACACATATCCGGCATCCCATTCATAAGGGCAAAACCAGGGCTGTTGTGGAGTAAATTCTTTATCACGGAAAACTGTTACCATTGGACCTAAACCTGTAATTTTGGTGGGTTTTGTTGTTGTTTTGTTTTGTTTTGTTTTTTCCTTCTTAGGTAACTCTGCATCCAAGCAAAGTGAAATTAAACATCCTAGAAATTATGAACTGTAACCCAGAGTTTCCACAGAACATCAGCAACTCTTACTGGAGCTCTTTAAGTCCAGAGTGACGTGACTCTGATGCACACAGCTGTTGGAAAACAAATCCCAAACAGGTCAGTGCAAGTTCACAGTGAAGGAACTGTCCTCAATTTGACTTTAATGAATATCCTACAGAGTTAAGACTAAGACAAAACCCTACGAAATAGGAACCAGTGTGTGATTTTCACGGTGTGTATTCACACACAGAAAGGGTCCTACCTGATCCCACAGAGTGTTATCTTTGGACTGGAATCCGACATCGTTGCACCGTCACCAACAAGGTGACCTGCTAAAGAAGCAATCTTTCCCATTCTTAAAATCCAAATTATATTTTATTAATTATTAACAGTACATCCTTTTAACAAGACATCATAAAAAACACTTCACAAAAACCAACAACCCACAAACAGAACATCAGTTGAAGAGAAAGACCGCTTGGCACAGGTGCAAGCCCCAAAGTTTCTTTATCCAGCAGCTCTTCAAATGTAAATCATAGCTAGATCTTTACACTTCTGAAGCTCAAAGAGCTCTGACACTGCTATTACCAGCCTGTGTCACTGATGGAAAAAAAGGATGTAGAAAGAACTAACACTTTTTAAAACCCTGCACTTACGAGCCTTAAAAGGCCTCATGTTGGAATCCTGCAGGAACAGCACAAAAAAAAAATTACAAAATCATTTTTCCCCTCATGGACTTTACAAGATGGTGCACCCGAGTTTCTCGGTGTTCTTCCCCAAACACTCATTCTTTACTCTAGTCCTACCCCCGATGAACTAACACGTCAACAACATGCAGTAATCCAAATAAGACATGACAGAATATCTAAACCCAGACTCAAGTGAGTTTACTTTTGAAGAAAAGAACAAATAATGTAACAAATATAAACCAATTTGCCTTTTCCTCCTAAACTCTTAGCAAGCAAGGTAGACCTGAGTGGTGGATTTCTGGGGGGATCTGAGGGAAGGGTGTTCATTTGTTTTAACAAAAAGCAGAAAATATTTTGTGTAGTTTTGGTAGTCATGCTGGCATAAATCAGCTAAGCTCACCTCATTTAAAGACTTCCTGAATGGAGGAAGCATTTGTAAATGGATGCTGGGAATAGAGATGAAGTTAAATTGAACACCTTTACATAAGCATGTTGCTTACCTCTATATGAATCAGGCTTAACAGGAGTTGCCTAAAGCATCCCTGATGACATGTATCTTTCCAAGTCTGAGTGTACAGTCAACATCTTCACAAGTACAACAGTTTCAACATTACAACACACAGATCAAGTTTGAGTGACAAAAGAGTACAAAACAGCAGCTGCACTTCTTTACACCTGATACCTCCACACAGTGCAAAGTTGATCAAGCTGTAGAACCTGCAGGATATTGAGAGACTGGGGGCTGAGTGGTAGGCAGCGTTCCAGGAGCAAACGACCGGGATAACAGACTGGCAGTTTCAGGGAGGAGACTGCTGGGATTAAGAAGGGGAAAAGAAAGAGATGCTACTGCAGCTGCCTGCCGGCCTAGCAGAAGTCCTAAGCTATAGACGTTTGAATTAATGAGATCATTGCTTGGAAGAAGTATATTCAGTTGCTTCTGAATTTCTTGCAGGACCTGCAGCTGACTTTGCTGATTCAGAAGAAGTAAATCCATATTTTCCCTCATGTTTTTAACTGTATGAAGAGAAGAGAATGTTAATGCTTGCTATGTAAAAATACTTTGCATGGCAATTTAGAAGCCTTTTTATACTTACACTCTTCAAGAAAATTCAAGTGAACCTCCTCATGTTTCCCTGCGCCACACTTTTGCTCTTCCTCACAGTGCTGAGATGTAAATTCAGAATGGTTTGCATCTAAAAGGAAGAAAGTGCAAGCCAAGAGCCCATTTTATCACCAATTGCTAGGTCAGCATTTTAAACGTGCTTTCACACAAAGAAAAGAGAGCTCACCCTTCCTTTCATCCATATTTTCAACTTAAAACTTCATTCAAGTCACATGTTGGACCAAATTAAGCCAAACCAGAACAAAGGCAAGGCAGATGTAGCTGCCTGACACACATGAAGATACCTTCCTCTTGCTTCTATTTTTACAACTTTTAAAAGTTGTAAATATGCAAATCTCTTCTTTGAAATCGTATCAGATACAGAAATCAAGTTTCATTCCTAACCCACACATTGCAAGGCCAATGTGGCATATGTCTGATCATAAAAGCAATTTTATTGTGGAACTTCAATTACTATCATGCAGTAGCTACATTACTCCACAATAAGCTGGCCCCTTGTTTTTGTTTTTGTTTTTTTTTTTTGTCCCAAAAAGGCATTAGGAGCTTTAGGTCCCCTCTCTATGGTTCATTAGCAGAGTTACTAGGCCACCTCTCTGTCTCTATGGACTAAGAAGCCTCAAACCTTATCTTGGGAATTCAGTCTTGCCATTTCATTTAACTTCATTATTATTTCCACTGTTCAAGTGAAAAGCTCTCCTACTCAGAAATTTTTTTTCAGGAGGAATAACAAACTAAAACAAATTAAAAGTCCCAGAAAAACCTGTTCTTCTCATATAGCCTCATGTCTCAATTGCCCCACTATTACATGATCTGTACATCATCTGCTGGTCAAGACCCCAACACCCAGAGCAATTTTATGGGTGGCTAGGCAAGACCCAAGATTAAAAATTACATTTTTGGCCAAATATAGAGGGACTGCCACATAAAGATACAGTGGCAGAAAAAAAAAAACAAACCAAACACAACATCAGTTTTTAACTCAGTTTCTGGTTATTACAAGAACATGAAATACTGCAAAATCCAGAAAACTCCCTACTTTAAAGTATCACCCTGCTTGACAGTTGGTGCTATGCCAAGAGTAGTATGGGCGGATGGCCAGCAGACACTTCCCACTACAGACAATGAAAAGCTGCCCATTTAATATAAAAATTAGTTGCTAGAGATTACCAAGACCCTAATTCACAGTCTAAATTGCCTCCACTTCCCTAAGTGCTCCCATTAGTACTTCGTTGGCTAAGCACCTCTGAAGATCTAGGGCTAGATTTCAGGCAGCACTATGAAGGAGTAATTAGGGGGGACTGAAGAGCTTTGCAGAGCCTAAGGTCCCAGGCAGCCTTCACAGAATCATAGAATGGTTTCGGTATAAAGGGACCCTAAAGATCATCTAGTTCCAAACTCCCTGCCATGGGCAGGAACACCTTCCACTAGACCATGTTTCATGGCAAAGCCTAAATTTCAACTTTGGCATTTTTAAGACACTTCTTTAAATGACGGGGATACAGGAAGGGGAGGGTTGTGGGGGGGGGGAACCCCAAAAATGCCACTTGTATCCACAGCAAGAGGAGGAAGTGTTTGGGAAGAAATGGAAATCCCAGTACATCCCCTGTGAGTCTGTCCAGCCTGAGATAAAACTCAACAGATTTTAATTCAGTTACCTGCTGTGTGTTCACTGGGTCCCTCTCTATAATGAATCCGCTGATGCTTGAGGAAGTTTGAGTAAAGACGGAAGCTCTTTCCACACTCGGTACACCTACAGGGCTTCTCATCCACATGGACTCTTTGATGCTTGAAGAGAGCTGCACTTTCATTGAAACTTTTCCTGCATGTGGTACAGGAAAAAGCCCTCTTTTTCGCATGAGTTTTCCGGTGAGAGATAAGGTTTGAGGTACGGCTAAAGGTTTTCTCACATTCCTTGCACTTGTAAGGCCTCTCCCCTGTATGGATTCTCTGATGCACCACCAAGTTGGCCTTCCTGCTAAAGCTCTTCCCACATACTACACACATAAACATTTTTTCTCTCTTGTGGGTTTGCAAGTGGCTCATGAGCCTGGAGCTCCCACTAAAGATTTTCCCGCATTCTGTACATTTGTAGGGTTTCTCTTCTGTGTGTTGTTTCTGGCCACCAGCGATGAGTTTCTTGGAGCTTCTTTTTTGGGTAGAGGGTTTATTACACACTGCCTCCTGCTGCCTCTGCAGACTGGTTGCCTCCCAGTCTGTGCTTTGGGCTTCAGGTAGCTGAAGCACGACATCTTGCTCAAGGTCTCCTGGGATGCCTCTATCTTCCACCTTGTCATTCAAAAGGCAGTCCCCTGACAGAGAAAGAGCAATGTGACAGTCCTCCTTCCCTAATACAGATCAGGTGCTCCTTGTAAAATAATCGATTTTTTCAGGCCTAGCATCAACTTGCACTAGATTCCCCTTTCCCAAAGAGCAAGGGAAACAATGAAGACTGAGATGAGAAGACAAGGAAAAAGGTGGCACAGGGAAGGAGAGGTAAAAAACCCTACCTCTTCCCTTCCTTCCTCTCCTCACTTCCTTGTTCCTCCTCCCCTCAGGGAACAGCAGAGGAAGACTGCCAAAATGAAGGCAGGAAAAGGAACATGCTGAAACATGCTACCCGTCACAAGTCTCTACTTTTAGCTATTTGTCCCTGCAGACTTTGCTCAAAAGCCTTACAGCCAGCTAAATTTAAAAAATCTGGCTTGAAGCTATGCATTTGGGTGGGGATGGTTCAACATAAAAGTCCCCTTAACATTCATTAGGCAAAATCAGCACAGAGATTCAGGTTGCTTCTCGCTTGTGTTAGTTAATAATTGCTAAAAAATTACTTCTTTTACAGGTCCGTGCATCAGGTTTTTTTTCTAATTATCACAAGTACAGTTGTAATTATTGTAGGGATACTGTATATTCATGTATCAGAAGTCAAAGGAGTTAGATTACTATTGATGAAAAATTAAGTAATTGCCTATTAGCTATTCCTATCTCTTCCATTTCTAGCTCTAACTTTTCTTGTAGTGATGAGTTAAATAAATTGCATTACAAGGAAGCTCACAGGAAACATTCAAACACGGTCCAAAGAATGGCCATTTCTTAAAGATTGTGATCTATGTTATTTCACAAATGAGTATGTATGATCATGCACTCCATAGTGAGCTTTGGTTATCTTACTCGCTGACTACATTTTATATTTACGTCAGCATTAATAGAATTATAAAGAGCACCTGATGCTTTCTACATTCAAGGTAAAACTCTGCAGTACAATTTTAGCCCTACCTCTGTGACACCATGTGGTAAAATTCCTAACTAATGTTCCCTTGAAGAGACAAAAATACTCTCTATTTACACGGACACAACTGCCAAGATCTGAACACCAGTGATAAAAGAAAAACAAAAAAACATGTACTGTAGGAGGGGAGGAGAGGGTGTCATCTTTTACCTCAAGGAAAATACACCCTAGAAGTAGCTCCCTCACTCTACAACCAAGCAGCTGATTATTCCCAGAGCCCCATGCAGAGACTCCAGGTCTCTGATAACAAAATGGGAACTGAAAAACACTCCCATTCCCATCCACAGCTAATGCTGGGGAGTCACGCTTTTCAGGTGCTGCTGTGGAAGTCCCTCAGACCTTCCTTACCCATGAGAAAGATTGAAAAAAATCAAGTGTGCTGGCTTTCCTTCAATCCAACTGCACTGTACTATCATACTTTAAACCAGTAGCTAGAAACCCACAGCAGAAAAAAACTAGAAAATACTACTGACCTCCTTGCCCCAGCCTAGTATGCCATACCATCTTAGCAACCCAGGACAGAGCAGCCACCTAAGAAGGCACATGTTGTCCCTAAGCCTTACTTGGTGGAGTCTCAAACTTCCCTCCCTGATTTAACTAGCAAGATTTTACATCTTACCTATAATACCACTTTTTCCAGGCTCCTGGAGAAAAGAGAACACGGACTCCGTTACTGGTTCCATCTAGAAGAGGAAAGGAGAGAAGACCTGAGTGCGAAACATTCCCCGTGTAGGCAGGAGGAGAAGGGGCAGGGGCTAACACAGGCGCTGTGCATTTTGGCAGTGCCAACATCGGGCAAACCTTCATGACCACCACCTATCCAGGGGTATGACAGCTTGCAAGAAAGCCCTTAAGTTTGGTGACTTGCAAGCTGGAGAGCTTAATCAAGAAAACAGCGTGATACAAAGCGATGTTGTCCTTTTTATATAGGCCTCAGCCTCCCTTGTAGCACCAACAAACCTTGTCTGAAGGGCTGCGTCGACTCCTGGCACAGATCCCCTCAGCTTCAACGCCTCATACTTCTTCCCAACATTTAAAAATCCCTCGCCACTAGCAGCTTCCCCTTTCCCTCCAGAGCCACTCCAACCCTCCTTGAGAGTCTCTAACCAGCACCTCACCCTATCCCGGGCCTGCCTGTGGGCCTCCGGGTGAGCCCGGCCCTCCGTCACCCCCAGCAGCTCGCCCCGGGCCGGTACCTTCCCGCCTGCCAGCTCCCCGGCCGGCTGCTGCGCTGAAGGCTCGGGGTTTGCTCCTCCCCAGTCCTAGTGTAGGCTGTCCCCAGAGAAGGGAAAGCAGCGACCGGTCCCGGGGAAAAGCTGCGTCTCTCCCGACCCCTCTCGCTGAAAGGCAGGGACAGGTGGGGGTGAGACGCGGCGACGGGCCCGGCCCCGGGGGTGCGGAGCACCGGGGCTGCTCCCCGGCCTTGGGGCTGCCTTTCCTGCCACTTGCCGCCCGGTCCTTC
>VZTM01029763.1:160942-174195 GCA_013400555.1 Jacana jacana | reverse complement strand
TTTCCCTGGCCCAGCGTCTCGGCCTCCCGTGCCCCGGCGCAGCCCCTTCGGGCGGCGGGCGAGCGGGAGGGGGAAGCTGCCGGCCGTGTCGGTCGGGGGTGACAGCGGTCCCGACGCCTTCGCTTCTCCCTTGGAGGCAGCGGGGCCGGGAGGGACTGGGCGGGAGGACGCAGCACCTGGCCGGAGACCCTGTGGGGTGTCTGCTGTGGCCAGCTGGGTGGAGAAGAGGGAGCCGCCGGCCCTGCCTAAAGACGTTGGTTGTGTTTGGAGCCTGTGTCTGGACTGTCCTTCTGTCCCAGTAGGTGATGGGAGCATGAGTGAAAATGAGGGGGATCTCCAGCGAGATGGGCTCCCAGAGGCAGCCAAACCCCACGGGGCCCTTTCGGACTTTTTCATAAGGGAAGCTTCTCCTCATGGTTGCGACCAGGAACTGTCCTGTCCGAGGCCAGGCCTTCTCTCTGGGGAGACTGGGCCGGAGAAGACTTCTCGCTGCAGCTTTCGGAAGCGGAAGGAGACAGCAGTGCCCCAGCGAGCATTCATGGGAGAGAAGCCCTACATCTGCATCGAGTGCGGGCAGAGCTTCAACCGCAGCTCCGACCTGATCCGCCACCAGAGGATCCACACCGGGGAGAAGCCGTATGTGTGCACCGACTGCGGCAAGAGCTTCAGCCGCCGCTCCCACCTCATCCAGCACCAGCGCGTCCACACGGGTGAGCGACCCTACCAGTGCAAGGACTGCGGGAAGAGCTTCAGCCAGAGCACCCACCTGGTGCAGCACCAGCGCAACCACACTGGCGAGAGACCTTATGTCTGTGCCAAGTGTGGGAGGAACTTCTACCAGAACTCAGGCCTGCTTCGCCATGCCAACTTTCACACGGGTGAGAAACCCTACAAGTGTCCCCAGTGCGGGAAGCGCTTCAGCGACAGCTCTAACCTCATTGCCCACCAGCGGCTCCACACAGGCGAGAAGCCCTACAAATGTGCTGATTGCAACAAGTGCTTCAGTGAGAGCTCTAAACTGGTCATCCACCGGCGTATCCACACAGGTGAGAAGCCATACTTGTGCCCTGACTGTGGAAAGAGTTTCAGCCAGCGCTCGCACCTTGTCCAGCACCGTCGCACCCACACCGGTGAGAAGCCCTACAAGTGTGCTGAGTGTGGGACCTGCTTCAGTGACAACTCTACTCTCATCCGTCACCGTCGTACCCACACTGGGGAGAAACCTTTCAAGTGCTCCCACTGTGGGAAGAGCTTCAGTCGCAACTCCTACTTAGTCTCACACCAGCGGGTGCATGTGTGGTAGGCAGCATCCCTAGGTGTGGTCTGGGGATGATCTAGGATGCAGCTCCTGGTCCAGATCTGTCCAAAATGTGCCTGAAGGCCAAAGGGATGGACAAGGGTGTGACTGCACCAGGGCCCCTGGATTACAGGCAACTGACCAGAGTAACGCCTTGGGCCCTGTTGCCCTTTTCAGTCACCTCCTCCTCCCAATGCACCTTGGGCACAGACAGAAAGTAAGCAGTGACTGGGGTGGGTAGTGCTGCATCCCAAGGCCCTGTCATTCCGTTTGCCCAGTACTAGAATTGCTTACTATCTGCCGTATGGCCAAGGGGCAGATGTTTTCTCCCACCTCCCTGTGAGAAGCGCCTGCCTGGGAGCCTGAGGAGAGAATGCACAGCATCGGGTCACATGATGAGAAGCTGCTTGGTCATGCAGCATATGCGAGTGTGGTTGTGTTAAGAGAAATAAGATGAGAGATGGGGTCTTTAAGGGGCTTCGTTCTGCTTGGGGCTGAAATGTGATCTCTATCATATTGCAGAGGTTTATGGAAGCTCACCATGCTTGTGGTCTAAGCCAGCTCTGTCTTGTACAGCAGTCAGGAAGGTCAAAGCTAAGGAAAGTCCTGCTGAGAAGCTGGAGACTGTGTTATGCATATAGAGTGTGTGGACCAACTTGAAGCACAGGCAAAGACTACTTGAGTTTGCTTGTAAAAGGAACGTGTAGGCATACGCTGAACCAGGGAAGGAAGGCTTGCCTGCAAAGGTTTTTTGCAAATGCTGCTTGGATGGTAGGAATGAAGGAGCTGTGAGATAGGGACATGGCCTGTTCTGGAATGTCAGAACTGGTGGGTAACTGATGTAGAAAACTATCATACCTGGAGGCTTAAGGAAAAAAAATAATAAATTATATTTGCTGCTGCTAAGACTATGGTACTCGAGAGGTGTATGGAGGTCGCCCATGAGTTTGTACGGGTAGCCTCCTTGTTCTGCAGAATTCACAGATACATTTCAAGTGGGCTGGTGTAAGCTGTGTTGCAAAATAGGACGGAACAATGGTGTGCAAGGACTGACCTGATTCCATATCAGTGTTTCTCAAGTCTCATTTTGACCGGTGTGTGTGCATGTGTGTAAATAACATGTACGTGTATTCACATATGTATGGACCAGCTTTTATACTATGTGTATCGCCACACATGTGAGCAATCATGTGTGCACACACTATGGAAGTAATCAAAACAGCCAGCTGTGACACTACACCCTATCAGTACTTCTCAAAATGCTAAACATAACGTATATACAAGAATTTCTCAATAAGAAGCTGGGAGAAATAGGTTTTGTACCAAAACATCAGAGTTTTCATATAAGGACATAGTTTTACACTGATTACTTTGTGTGTGTGTACAAGATCTGGAATGGAGTTAGTTTATTTATATATCTGTATAAAAATGTGTGGCCCCTAAGGTTGCAAGGAATGGTTTCTAAGTGTCACTCAGCACAGTGCTCTCCCCCTGGTTTTACACAGGTACACATCCGTGGCAGTTGTAGGATGTAGCCCCCCTCATGGTTTTAACTTCAAGGAATTGCAATGCAACACTTACATCGTTTGTATTTTTTACTATTTTGCTGCTTATCATTTTAGTGATGATACTGACTGGTCTGATTCTGATACTGATACTACCCAGCGCTGCTAGAGCTTAGAAAAGATTTCTGGTTTTGCCGTGTACCTTACTAATCCTGCAGCTGGCTCCGTGGCTTCAGTAGGTCTCGGGAAAAAGGAATACAGACTGAAGCCAGGGAAAAGACTGGAACTGTGGTGGGGAAGAGATGAAGGAAATAAAGATTCTAAGAAGATCCATGGAATTGAGCTGGCCAGGGATGCTTGTGAATGGCTTGCTCTACAGAACTTGCTACTCTCTGAGGGATTGCAAGGATCCCATCTGCAAGCCCCAAGTCACTTCTTGACACTCAACTGCTGATAAAATGTTAGTTTCATATAGTTTAATAAAAAGGAGCTGTAGGGGGAGCATGAAACGGTTTGCAGCTCCTAGAGGAACAAGGCACCTTTATGTGCAGCTGCTCAGGGAAGTAGAAGGAGCTTTTAGAAATGGGGTGGGCTTTGTTTACAAAGAAACCAAAGCCTTTGTTTGCAAATGCACATATTTTGCTTTTACCTTTGTGTTTGTGTTGTGTTTTTTTTCTTTTATGAATGGTGTCAAACCAATGACTTCCTGATTTCTGTCCCACTTCTGGAAAGTGGTTTGGAAATGTAACTAATGGTCATGTAATTGGTTCCAGAAGTGTCAAGACTTTCATTTGCTAGCAGACTTTCGGAAGGGATACTACAGCTCCCAGCTGGTAGGCTCATTTTTAACTGAGTTCGAAGGCTGTTCTGCGGTCCAGCTGTAGAACTGATCAATTTGTGTGGGTCTGTTCTCATTCCAGTTTAAATAACCTAAAGGAGATGTACAGCACTACAACTGTCTGCCTGGCTGGGAAGCTCTGTTTGCCGGGGAAAGGTGGCTTGGGAATGTGGCTTTTCTTTTGGCCATCCGAACTCAGTCGCTGTAGCGGGTCAGTGAGCTCAAACCCAGGCCTGCACATTGCCGAGCTCAACTCCAAGGGAAACTCCATGGAGATCCTGGTTTGAGAAGCCAACTGCCCCTGCCTATGCCTTCGCAGCGGTCCTCAGAACATTTCCTTCCTAGATGCTTTGTGAAGTGCCGTGTGTACGTAGCAGCGCTCTGTAAATTAAAAGGGTTGACGTGCGTTTATTTCTAAGATCTTCATGAACTTCTTTAAAACTATGTCAAATCACAGTGGCCTTAGGGTTTGCAGCACATTTGCCAGTGCAGTAGTCTTAGCGGCTAGGATTGCTCACCACTGTAAGCACATTTCTGGAGTTCCTTTCTACAGCCACTGTTCAGTGTCACTTGGCTGAAATAATTAACTTCCCCTAGCCTGCCTGCCCTGTGCTGTGTGTGGTCATCTAGCTAGGGAGGAGAATCTGGACACCCACCCTTTCCTTTGCCATTGCATAAGTTACAGGGCATGCTCCTTTTCTCCCAGGGATTTAATGGCTTTGCTGGCAGCACAAACTCATGAGCCAAATTCAGAAGGCAGAGGTATGGTCAGGGCAAGAAGTTGAGAACCAGAAGGTTTACTTTCACAGCAGCTAGCTCACTGGCTTCTCTACCAGCTGTCTCCTCCCTCGGGATCACAGTGAGAGACTACTGGAAAAAGCAAAAGGTAATTGGCTACCATTATTTCAGCAGACCATCCCTAGCACACTCCATCCCAAACCCGTTGTCACCAGCAGGTGTCCAGATCTTCCTGCCAGCTGAGGGAGCTCTGTAGAATACTGTAAGTTCCTGTTGTGCTAACGGTGCTTAGATACTACAGTGATACTATGGCACTTTAGAAATACCTAAGATAGACAAATGGATGAATGACATCTGTGAAATAAAGCTTTTCACCCTGGTGTTCTGCGTTATCCCATCTCTTTTGCTTTCTTTCTCCCCAGAGTGACCTCCTGAGCATCACAATTTCTTGGCCTCTGGCAGCACTAGATTTGGAAATACTTGTGTCATCCTTCACAAAGGGGTGACTGTTACTTAGCACAGCTACTGTGCAATGCAAATAAGAATCCAGAGGTGAGGGGTGTTCTTAGAAGTGGTCTCACTTTTTATCTAAACTCTGAAAAGGCGGAGGATGGCACACTGTGCTCGCCATTCCTTTACAAGAGAAAATGGCAGAACCTTCTTCTGCAGTGACACACCATCCTGATGGTAGGTGAACCTGGTTCTGGCAGAGCAGCAGCTGCTCTGAGGACATGATTATCTTTTCAGTTCTGTCACCTGGGTTGTATGAGATCCAGTTTTCCAGTCCCCTGCTGACAAAGCATATGTAATAGTGGTGACTGAAATACAGCTGCTTTTACATTCCTCCTCTGTTCATTGTTTATGATCAGGAAACCAGATTACTTTTGATCTTGGATAACAGGTGTGTTTGGTGTGTTCAATAAAATTTAAAAAGTATTTTATGTGTAATCTCTAAAGCAATTTTTTTGAGATATATCAAACAAACAAAACTGCCATTGCAGGCACAGGAAGCTGTTCTTTGTGGCCCTGTTTCCCCTTTACCCCCACAACACTTGCTGAATAGCCAGAGACACAGCAACAGGAGACCTCATCTCTGAAAATAAAGGAAAAGAATGGGTATTTCAAGGAGTTGGAGCAAACAGAGGCCAAAAGAAGCATTGCTGGGTAATCTGCTTTGCTGCTTTTCCTCTTGTGTCCCAAGCTCTGAAGGTCCTGCAGCCTTTCCATGCCAAACCTGATACATAGCCCAAGTCAGCTGATCCACCTATCAACTGTCCCCTCCCTTTTCTCATTCAAGGGCTTCCTGGTTTTCTTAGTAGAAAGTGCATGAATCCAGTTGGTAACACAGCTTTTGCAGTCTTGATGGACTTTGACTACTGGTTGGTTTTCTTCTCACAGGCTGTCCCTGGCTGGGACGCTCACTCGTGAAAAGATGCAAGAGC
This sequence comes from Jacana jacana, assembly GCA_013400555.1. Taxonomy (NCBI): domain Eukaryota; kingdom Metazoa; phylum Chordata; class Aves; order Charadriiformes; family Jacanidae; genus Jacana; species Jacana jacana. The sequence continues at coordinate 168,375 of VZTM01029763.1, read as the reverse complement.
CTGGGAACCAGAACGCGTAGGAGCCCGACTATTTAGGGAAAACAGAAATTTCCTCTTTCTTCCTGAAGCTTTCTGTGGAGGTATTGGTAGCTGCAGATAGCTGACTCTGCCTGAGGGATGGGTGGGGCGGGTGGGACAGCATGGTCAGAGAAGAGACTTGTCTGAACAACCCTATGGACTGGCAGTTCAAAATAACTCTGCCACACCACAGCAAACCTTGGCTGCACAGCCTCGAGGAATTGACTGCAGTAACCTTCATCTAAAAAAGCAAAGCTACTCCCAGAATTCACAAGAGGCCTCAGAAGGCCAGACCAAGGAAAGCTTTTCTACTTGGAAATACAGCTGGTCTGACCCGTGACAAAGCCTACTTGGAAAGGTTTCTCTGGAAATCGTGCAAGCACAACTGGCCTGCACAAGCCTGTCTCCCTGCCTGGGGCATGGATAAAGGTAACAGCATGGCATTTTTAAGAAGGCCAAAGTAAAGCCATCACAAGGCTTTTTGCTATCTCAAAGGTGAATGCCCACCATGTTAGGGAAAGGGTAAGCAGAAGAGGTCGAAGTGGGGTAAACAGCTAGGAAGAAAGACTAGGGAACTGGATTTTCTGAGGCTGCTGGGAAGATGAGGTGGAGGTGGTAACAGCTGTATGGGAGAAGGTTCACTGTGCTCCAGACCACCCAAATAATTGCTCCCTTATATCTGGACTTCTTTTTTTTTTTGCATGCTTTAGTTCTTGCAATTCTGCTGTGGTCATATGTTGCTTTGGGCCATTGCTCGCTACGTTTCTACCCCAAGCTGACCTTGACCAAAATACTACTGAACTCTGCCTAGCTGTGGTTCAGGTGGGTGTGCTTTCCCATCTTTAAGCACAGAAGCACAGAGGAGCCTCCTCTGCATCAGTTCCTATTTTGTCAATCTTTTTTCCTCACAAAAGGGAAGTGTCTGCTTGCTCACCCCATCTGCCTTTACCTAAAACAGAGCTTTTGAGAGACTAATGTCATTTGATCTGCCTTTTCGCAGCCTTAGAAGATCTTCCTTCCTAGGATAGGGACTGAGAAGTTGCTTCCCACAGCTCTGCACCTGGCTGTTGTGCTTAAGAAGATGCCTCTTTGCTGGGCAGCTGCTTTCCTTTCTTGCCTGATTTCTTTTACAGCTGGTCTTTGAATTCTCTCTATGCCTTCGGGCAGGCAGAAATACCAAGCAAAACAGGACAAACAGAGTTTACATATAGTATGCATTAGAGAGGTTGCAGACACCTTCCCAGTTCATCAGACATATGATCAAACCTTTTTGTGAACCTAGGGTCAAACAGGAACCACAAGCTGGTTTGTTAAAACAAACAAACAAGCAAAAAAAAGAGATATCTTACAGCAATTATTACAAGAAAGGAAGCAGCAATGGGAATGTGGGAGGCAGGGGGTGCAACAAAACATTTTTCCTTGTGTCTAGAGAGAGAAGAATTAAAATCACTGAACACAAGCCTTCACATTCTTGGAAAGGTGAGAGAAGTTAGCAAAATATGATGGTACTTATTCCAGACTCTTGACATCTACGGACTTACCTGGCATGACTGACAGTGATGTTATGTCTCAGGCCTATTCTGGGTACAGAGCTTAGCGTGAAAGCATTCAGAGTTTGCCTTAGGGCAGCCACATCCTGCCCTAAGCCTCAGGCACTTGCTTTTATTTGGCTAATATGTGATGTAGCTGCTAATGCTAATATAAGTGTGGGTTTCAACTGCGTCTGCCACCTGAATGTGTATGGAGCCACTAATGCCTTGAAGAAATGATGAAGTCCTTTCTGAAGAACTGTAACCTGAGAAGATCCTGAAATCCTCAGACTCAAGCTCTCATGCTTCACCTTCGTTGTCATCAGAGCTCAAGCCAGCCAGTTCCCAGCAGGGGCATTCCTGGGGAGGGAAGTGAAGTGGCAAGTCACAAGTAGGAGGGGAAGAAACGGAAATGACTGGTATTTCAAAATACTCATCCCAGGAGGGGATGAACCATGAACTGAAGAAAGAAGCCAGAAGAAACCCAGATATGGCTTGGAATACAAGAGAAAGTGAATAATTACAGCTGCTCCCCTCCAGGCCTATGAGTAGGTGAAAACAACGTACTGTGATCATGTTGGTTACTGCTAATACATCACAGCATTGGTATTCTTCTAGAGTTGAAGAGGTGTTCTTCTGAAATACATCCACAAATAAGTACTTCAGTCTGTACCATGAAGCTATTAGATTTGTGTCTGTGAAGAATACTCTTCTGTTCTCTTGCTTGGTGCTAGCACAGCCCCTGTATCTGCAGTACCCTTCCAGCTCTTAAAAATTATGGTAACTTTCTCTCTAATCTACAGAATAAGCAGCATCCATCAGCTGAATAGCGTACACTGCCACTAGCTTTTGTTGCAAAACCATCGTGTGAAGGGCTGCTAAAGTAAAGCTTGTGTGAAGCAGTTTTGCACTCGTATCTGTGCACCGTGAGGTTTGCTCTCTGGTCCCCTATAAACATGGGTGAGGGAATCCTGCCTCCTCACTCACAACTATCCTACAACTGGCTGAAAAGTTCATATTTCTTGTGGCAAGTAGGTATCTCCAAGGCTGGGCTTTCATGACTGCCTGCTGTTGCGAGCAGCTCTCGCTGACTTGTGACAGCAGATTACATGGGATGGCTGAGGCTCTTGCCATCCCCAGCCACCCACTAGGTTATTTTTAACTTGGATGGCTTCCCTGATCCAGCGTTCAGCACAGCTCCACAAACAGCAGGGTTGGCACAAGTGAGGGAAAATTGCAGTCTGGGGCGGGTGGTAACAAACATCCAAAAGGGCTCAGTGGTTCCTTGAGTTATCAAGTATTGCCACTGTGCAGTCCACTTCATGAAACAACAGCCCTGGGGGAGCAGCAACGCATTAAGAGAAAGCAAAACAAGGACATTAAACAGAAATGTACCTTTTTTGCACACAGGGAATATTTCCAGAGGAGGACCATCTTATGAATCTTTTCCAAATGTACATTACACAGCTGGAATTGGTGCCCAGTTCTTGCTAAGAACCTTTGAGGAGTGGAGCTGCCAGGTTTGTACTAACCCAATCATCCCACTGAAGCCACAGTTCCCCTTGCTTTTCTTTCAAAAGCAGCATGAGTGTCCCTCATCCTTTCTTCTGTGTGTCCTCATGGTCATTTACTCCCGTGCTCTGCTCACTGTGCCAGTGCAGCTGTGTGTGCAATCGCATCATGACGCAGATTGGAAAGTTTCAGTGGCTGAAGAGTAATAGTTCCCCGCTCTACCCTCGGTTATTTTTAGCTGGATCAGTTCCTGATCCAACCCACTGTACAGACACACAAACAGCTGTGCCAGTACAACAGGGGGAAAATGTCTGAGGGAAGGGGAGGAGAGGCTTAGACGAGTTTAATCATCACTGGTACCAAACAGGAAACCATAATCATGAATGACTGCTTTAAACACCCAGCAGCAACTATTTAAACCTCTCTATAGCCACCTGTTTTACTCCTTATGCAAGGAACAAGACCTAGGGAACTTCACAAGTCTGTGCTCTAAAAGAAAATAGCATTGCTATTGGTTTAGCTGCACCATTCGCAGAGAATCGATGGAAGCTGGATGCAAGGAGCCTGAACAAGTCTGCTGCAGCAGCAGCCAGGGTTTCTTACCTGCTTGTAATTTTGCCAGCCTTTGCACTTGAATGCCAAGTTCTGCAGAGATCATAGTAATTTGTCCGGCCATCAGCAAGGAACAGTTATATAGAAGTGTGAAAAATGTGTTTAGAAAATGCTCTAGAGATGATCTGCTGGCATTTTAGAGCAAAATAAGGCTTGCTTTGAAACAGCATAAGCATTGCAGCAAAAAAAACCCAGGCAGCACTTTCTCTGCTCTGCAAAACAGCAGTGCTTTCATGTTCGTACCCTGAGGCTCAGGGTAATCCAGACTGCTTCAACCCCAGCTCCCTTCCTTCATCTAGTACACATGGTGCAGATTAGGTAAATAAAGAAAAAACCTTACCCAGCTGTGGCAGCTTGGCTTTGTCTCATGTGCTGTTGCCCTGACATGGAAGTTGGTTTTCATGTCACAAGTGGTTTGATATAACAGGATAGATTGTGTTTTTCTTTGTCCTTTTCTCTGAGCCTTTTGCTGCTGGGATGCTCACTCCTATTTCCATTCAATGTTCCCCACTGTTGTGCTCTGACAGGCAGCACAAGGGAGGATAGGGAGTCAAGACTAATTTCCTCCTGTATTTATGGGGAGTTACCTTGACTTTTGTGGGAAAAGCGTCTTCTCTTTCTGTTCAGAGAAGCAGGCTAGAACCAGAGAGCTGGTATATCCTCTAGCACTTAGAAGTAGGGACTTAATTAGGGAAAGGAAGGTCCAGTGCATGAAGGTGACGTCTGTCACCTACAGCCTGCTGTCCCAGCTGTAGAGCAGGCAGTAGATCGAGATGTCAGAATCCAGATCTCCCTGGCAAGGAAGACAATCTCAAGCAAAAGGAGCAAGTTCTTCCTCTTGCACAGGCCTGGAAAAGGAGACAGTAGGGGAGAGCAGCCAGAGCTGTGGTAGGGCAGGGGATCCCAGGGACATGAAGAGAGGGAGTGATGGGAGGGATTGCTGTTCTGGTAATTTTCCAGGAAAAACATGGTTTAGGGTAAGATTCTTTCAAATATCAGAAACTTAATTTGATACTGTTTTTTCAATAACTTGACCTATTAAAAATCAAACATAAGAGATAAAGCAAAGATAAGGTCTAAGCCCAAAGCAGGAATGGAAATTACTTCCTCCTTTAGCAATACTTAGCCTGGTTTCTAAACATGCCTGTTAGCTTCCATTTGGGATAGTTCTCCATGCAGACCAGGTTAAAGTATGTGTCTCTTGGTTTGGAATACAGTATTGTAGCATGTGCACCTCGGAGTGACTCAAGTGAAAACATGTCAGACAGAGTATATGCAGCAGACCACGTGCTTTGATTCAGGGCTTTCCTAGAAAGCTTGTGAAGATGACACAGACCTCTGCAGTCATAGAGGCAGAGACTAAAAGAAAAAAGGAGGAAAGATGTCCCACTGCAACACATTGAGGGAAGAATAAAGAGCTGCCTGAATGTAAGCATGTGTCCAGAGCTGGACAAAGACACTAATTCTGTATGATTTAATGATAAAACATCAGAAGCCACACACACACAGAAAAAGAAACCACACTTATATTCCAGTTAGCCAGCTCCTTCTTACACAGTATAGTGGTTAAATAACATGCCTGAGATACTTGCTAAAAACTGACCACTACCAAAACACAGTTAGTAATTCTGAAGCACAATTTAAAGATGGAAAGTATAATTAACAATCTAGAGACTTACTCAGAAACAAAAAGTCTGCTTAGTAACTCAAATCACTTACTGGTGTATATGACATACTATTCCTATGGGAGCCTGAGCAGTTGCTGCTGCGAACAAGGAACGATGAGGATATTGTTAGATGAAGACTTTGCTCCACCCAAAGGAACAAATACTGAAAGTATTTACAGAATCATAGACTGGTTTGGGTTGGAAGGGACATTTAGAGGTCATCTAATCCAAGTGTCCTGCAATAAGCAGGAACATCTTCAACTAAATCAGGTTGCTCAGATCCACCTCCAACCTGACCTTGAATGTTTCCAGGGATGGGAGACATACCACCTCTCTGGGCAACCTGCTCCAGTGTTTCTCCACCATTTCATGCAACAGTAATGGCTTCTGCCTAGATTTCGCTCAAAACAATCTGTAGAGTTGTCAGCCAAAGAAATCCCACAGCAATAATCGTTCAGCAAAACACCAGACCTCCTACAGCATTTACTTTAAGACTGAAGAAAAATGGATATGAAAAAATCCATGATTTCATCTGCTGTCAAGAAAAAAGTTTCTCAGGAAGATAATGAGAAAATTATGAGGCATGTTATCTCTTAAGAAATGCAGCCTGTCTCTTGAGAGAGCAGCCTTGCAGCAAGCACAGGAGTAGCTGAGAGTGAAGGAATGCTGTTTGCCTGGGGACTGGCTGCTGCGAGGGTTGGTTGGGCAGAACTGGGAGGGAAATGTCATGCTGAAAAGATTGGTTACAGATAGATGGGGGAAATCAGACCAAAGGCAAAGCAGAAAACTTGCATGGCAATTGTTTGTGGGCTGGATTGATTGCAGGCACCAATGCAAAAGGCATCCAAGGTGATCACCTGTTGCGAGTTCAGAGGAAGGTCACGAAGATGATAAAAGGGCTGGAACACCTCTCTTGTGAAGACAGGCTGGGAGAGCTGGGGTTGTTCAGCTTGGAGAAGAGAAGGCTCTGGGGAGACCCTATAGCAGCCTTCCAGTACCTAAAGGGGGCCTACAGGAGAGATGGGGAGGGTCTCTTTGTCAGGGAATGTAGTGATAGGACGAGGGGTAATGGTTTTAAACTGAAAGGGGATATCAGGACAAACTCTTTCCTGTGAGGGTGGTGAGGCACTGGAACAGGTTGCCTAGAGAAGTTGTGGATGCCCCATCTCTGGGAGTGTTCAAGACCAGGCTGGATGGGGCTTTGAGCAACCTGGTCTAATGGGAAGTGTCCCTGCCCATGGCAGCAGGGTTGAAACTCAATGATCTTTAAGGTGCCTTCCAACTCTAACCACTATGATTTTATGATTCTAAGATTATAAGGCATAAAATGGGCATAAAAAGGAAACCGTGAGGCAACCTTTTGTTTCAAACAACAATGCCAGTGTTTCTGAAGGTGAAACTCTGTGGTGCAGTTGCTTTGGCAGCAAGGTTTCTGTCCTTTCCCAACCCCAACCAACCCTTCCTACGTCTGAGGAACAGCACATTAGCATCCAATCTTTCCCCCACTTTCTTCAACAGGGAACTATTCACAACAGGGCAGTTACACCAGCCATTGAGTGCCTGTAACGAAGGGGGCATTCAGTAGTGTTACGTGGCAGAGGGATGTGATGAAAGGGATGAAACTGGAAAAAGGAACCTCTTAAACCTCAGAAGAATTTGTAACATGGAACCACAGCCCCTTTCACACTTGCCAAAAAGAAAGGGGAAGAAGTGGTTCCCAAGAAATCAGGTGGACTGACTGATAAAGCACAGAATTACTTTCAGGCCAGCTGGAAGAAATTGAGTGCATTCCTTCACTTCCATGGAGGGCCAGAATTACTCAGGTGCTGTTAAAGACCAGAGGAGGATCCATCAGTTCAAGTTTACCTACAGGTGAAAGCAGGCTTACTGAATACTGCATGTTTTCCTAGGTAAGGGACTGAGTCTAATAAATCCCCGTTTTGTTTTAACTCTGGATTTAGCCTATCAATTTATAATAAAATTTTTAAACTTGAAAAAAAGTTAAAATAAAGTCGATTTAAACAGAGTCATGATTAAGAGTCACACCTAAAACATACCTTGATAACTGCAGGCCGTATCTGTTCTTCCCCCCCCC
>VZTM01029763.1:139759-160910 GCA_013400555.1 Jacana jacana | reverse complement strand
AAAGTAAATAATTGGTTGGTTGCCAGAAATACATGGCAGCTAGCCTTGTCCCTTGCTATACTGCTGTGTGCACAGTGTTCTGCTCACCATCTTTTCCATCAGCCTGTCATCTTCTAGCAGACACTCTCCCACCAGCTGCAGCACCCTTTTTTCTTAGTCTGAGAGAAACTGCAGAGACCTGTGACTTTTCTCAGAGATCACCAAGGTCAAATGAATGATTTCACACATTCATGCAAAGTCATGTAGAAATTAGTCGTAGATGAAAAATTTTCCCCTCCTTTGGTAGGGTTGTTTGACTCGCCCAGTTATTTTGTGGCTTCTAATGACTATGTGGCTTCGTTCTTTAGCCTTTTGCGAGTGTGCTGATTAAACCAAATTAAACCCTTATATAACAAAATTATAGTCTAATGGGTTACCTAGAGTTGCATATGGAGTTTTGCCCAGACTCTTTCAGACCCAGCGTCAGCTATCAGTACCACACAGCTTTCTGATGAAGCATCTCAACAACCTTGCTGTAATATCCCTCCTGTGGCCTTTTCCAGCATTGCACAGGTCAAAAGCTGGAGCATCATCTGGCACCTGGCAGGGGAATATTAACATTCTGCCAGGTTTAGATTACCGCTCCAATTTCAACAGGTAATGGGAAAAGCAGAACTGGAGTGGGGAGCATTTGATATTTTTAAATCAAGGGGAAAAATAATCCCAACCCCCTTTCTCAAAAAAACCCAACCAGTTATAGAATCATTAATCATTTAGTTTGGAAAAGTCCTTTAAAATCATCAAGTCCTTTAAAATCATCAAGTCCAACTGTAAACCACCTTAGTTTGCATGATGCATTTGGATCTGTTTTTCTTCCTTTAGTATCATGACTGCAGGAGCAAAGTCCATTCTCTGAAATTGTGGATAGAGCTACCACTTACATATTTTGAGTTTGCCCCAAGAAATCAAAAAGCTTTACAATTACTGTTTTTGTTTTGGTTTGTTTTATTTCAGAATTGCACCTAGGGTTGAAAAACAGCAAGGGGTTAAAAAAATAACCAAACAAAATAACCCCCCAAAATTAAATAGAAAGGGAAGAAAAGGTTAGGAAGCTCTATAGGATAAGTAATTTAATTTACAAGGATCCATATGGGAACTCCTTATAAAACTATATTCTGAGCTCAAGAACTGAGTCTAAATTCCACTGGCAATAATCTTTCTATTAGGATTACTGAGTAGTTAACATTCTCTAAGAAATTATTTAGATAAAGCAATGCTATCTAAACTGAATAATAAAATGGTAAAACAGGGAAAACAATGCCCTTCCACATAAATGTCCATTTCAGCAGTAAATCAGACATTTTCCTTTGCAAGCAAACAGCATGTCAACTGTTTCTAAAAGCAAGAAACTCTTAAGAACAAATATTATAAAAACATTGTAATTACAAAGTTGATGGTAAAGGAGTTAAACTCACCTTTGTATGTTACATATTATTGTTGTTGTGGGCAACACCTGATCTAAAAAGATTTTTATCAAACCTAGAGCTCAGAGTTTAAATACTGATGCTGTATTTCATGCTGCAAAGGCCTCATCCCACTGCAATACACGTATTTCATGACTTGACTGCATTAGGTACAGCCAACTGAGAAAGATACAGGAGAAACTACTGTGAATTATCCATATCATTAAGACACAAAATTAAAAATAGAAGAAAGTGTTCCCTGCCCTGCAGTACAAACCAAAAATGTTACATTTTTGTTATGTTGTAACAAGTGTTACAACCACAGTACTACTGTAAAACCAGCTATCACAGAACTCAGTTCAGAATACTCCTTCTTCTTGCAGAGATAAAACATTTGAGAACGGACTGTTACATTGTTTACTAATTTCACATTTATATTTATATTAATATGTCTTACAATCAAATATGTATATTTACATTGAGCCATTTATTTATAAATAAATAATTTTATTTAAGACATTTTAAAAGCCTTTAAATTTTTCAAATTATTACACATACAGCTTTTCTACTTAAGCAAGAAGAAATACAAGAAAAGGCATAACCACAAGGATGTATTTTGCCCAGAAGAGCCACACAGCCCTCCCTGGGTGGCAGACAGGCCTATCTCCTGCCTAGTCATTTGAAGTTTCGCAACTTCAGTTCAGATTAAATACCAACGACCTGATTCATTCTTACAATGAATTTCACTGTAAATAATTGTAAAAAGCACATTTAACACCATGACTCAGTTTGCAAAACATCTACTCCTCCTGGTCAAAGCTTGCTATGCCCAACACCTACCTCCAGCAAAGACTAAGTGTCAGTGCTGCCCACGGCTTCACGACCAGGTTTCCAACACTCACCTTTCCCAAAGATTAATGTTTGAACTAGTGAAGATGATTTGCCAGGATGATTTTGCAACAAGGAAAGCACCCTCAATTATATTCTGTTTTAAAATAGCATCCCATACCCCCCAAAATAAAGTCATCACAAATATACAATGAATTTTCAACTTACAAACCTTTGACTTTTTAGGGGGGGGGGATGGTGGTGGTGGGTGAAAACTAGCACTGAAGAATCTATCAAAGGTCACAAAGAAAAGCAAAGATCTATTCATAGGCTTGCATGTACTCTACAGCAGTCTACCAACACACTGGCTCTGGGTGGCTGGAACTGGAAAAAACTTTACAACCACTTTTACAGCACTGAGATCAAAAGTGAGGAAAAGAAAGTGAGAGACCATGTTGGTACCAAATCTTTAATTCCTGAGAGTCCCAAGTGGTCAGCATTACATAAAACTTGTATTATAAAATGAATGCCATTCCATGAATAACTTGTATGTATTATGTAAAATATTTATTAAAGATGAATGCCATTCCTCGAATAGCTTGCATGCTGCTCAGCTTGAGTAACAACAATGCATTTATCCATTGTAAATGAAATTCTGTCTTCTGCCCAATGAAATGTCTTTTATATCTCAGTCTATAACCCAGTACATAAGTAAAGTTTATAAACACATTTTATACAACCACAGTTTATACGACATATACTGTAAATTACATCTTTCATACAAACACATAAAAAAGAGCAATAATGCAGCTCATCAGTAAATCTTGACAAGGGCTTAATGAGAGGCAAAACAAATACAATAGAGGGGGGAACTGTCTGTGATCAGAAACCTGTAAACACAGTTTACGGGGCTGGGAGACAACCATGTTTACACAGAAACATGAGTAAGCGATCAGGTCGATGTTCCACCAAGTTAAACCACTTCCCACATTGCCACTTGCATGATCCTCTGCTGACTGAACGAGCAAGAAGCAAGACAGAGAGAGCAGCACCAAACTCTTGACAACTTTGGAGGGACAGGAGCAACAGCACAGCATCCCCACATACTTATTTCAAAATATAGCAGCTGCTGAGCTCCAGTTGCACATGCTACCCTGGGGCAGAAGGGGTCTAGAGGGAAAATTTAGACAACTGAAAAAAATAATCCTTAACTTTTACAGACAAATACTTTCATGTTAGGGGACCATTTCTCAAGCTAGGTCCCACCTTCAAGTGTTTCTTTACCTATAATGAAGGGTTAGAAATGCAACTGCAGAAACCACAGACCTAGCTGAATCATTTGATGCAGTAAAAGTATTATTTATTCCATCACTTTCCACTTTCTGTACACAGATCCTTCCTATCAAGCTCCTCTGCCATAAAGATTTGGGGTCTACAACAGTACATACATGCAAGCATGCAAACACACATGTATAAAACCTATAACAGTATATCCCTATATTGTATAATACCCCGTATAATAAGATGATATATAATATCCAATAAATTAACCCGTGTTTTTGTATATACACAGTGATTCCTACAGTTAATTAAACTGCAGCTATGCATATACAAATTCCCTTCCCCTCTAACTGAACAAACAAGCTTTTTACAGAAACCACATCATCTGTGTTTCCTGACTGTTGTTTCAGATTCTGACTTGCTCATCTTTTTCCCCCCTGGGCTTCTGTCTTCTATAGTCTTAATACTTTATCATTTCTATTCCACACGTACCTTCCAGAAGACAAACTACAGAAATCACAGAAGTGAAATTGGCTGATTTTTTGAAATCCCAGCTCTCAGAGAAAGATGCCTTATCAGCATATCCTCATCTTGAGCAAAGATTAGCTCTGTATTAAAAATTAAAAGAATGAAAAAATATTACTTAAAAGCCAGAAATCTCATATGTAACAAACTGAGAATAAGCCATAAAACAAAACTAGCAAAGCCTCTTATTCAGATACTCAAGAAGCATTTCTAGGGCATGATTCACCTACTCCTAAGGTAGACATCTAAAATCGGTGAGATGAATCACTGCGTAACAGTGCCCATTTCTCTCCAGTGACTATGAAGGGGGCCTGGACCATAACTCAGATGGAAACACCTATATTGCAGCTATTGGTATGCAGGCAAACATCATCCTCAGTCTTCACCCAGATTGTCTGTCTCAAATGCACTCCCATTTTTGCAGGAATGACCCCGCAGAAGGAGGCCCTTGATGGAAGGGGAGCAAAAGCTCTGCCTGCTGCCTTTGGTTACTTGCCGGCCCTTTTCCAGCTTTCCCAAGAAAAGAGCTCAGTGAGAGCCACTGCAGCAAGTGGGCAGAGCTCTTCTGTCCCACCCCTCCCCTTAAGAAGCAAGAGCTTTTGGATGAAGTGGGAAGAGAGAATTAAAAAGCATTTTGCTGCCCTCTCTTCCCTGTGAATACACGGTCCGTCTGCTCATCCTAAATTTTCTTTCCACTTATATATATTCAAAATGAGACAGAAGTTTCAAAATCAGAAGACATTTCAACAGCTCTATTTGATATCTGTTAAAATATGTATTTTCAGGTTTGGGGATCAATGTGATGATATATTTTTGACAGGCTCATGGAGGTTTTTATTCTGTAGTTTCTTGAGGAATTAAGGCCTTTCTATTGCACTGTCAATCCCCCATTAGTCATTTAGGAATTGTCTCATTTCAATCAAATTTAACACGTACATAGAAGAATCAAAGATAAGCCTGCTCCTATAGCCAGAGATCAGCAGAGGCTGGGTAAGGCAGAGAGCTCTTGCTGGCACACCCATGGGAGGATCAGCAGGGAGAGACTGGCCCTTATCCATGTTGTTTGGCAGTTTATGTAATATCTTGTCCAGTCAGGAGGTCAAAACAGTTGGCTTAAGGCCACTGAATCTGTTGGTAACATGGGAGGGATGTAAGGATGATTTAGGAAGAAAAGACTGCTGGGAAGAGGGGACACTAATAAGCTTCTGTTCTTCTGTTTTTCAGGCTGAAATGACCAACAGCAGAATGTGCCACTTTTGTAATAAAGTATTAATGGGAATATTGGTAATATTGAACTAACTGTATTCTGTTTGGGTCTTTATTCTGTAAGGATTTATTTCTATAACAATACACATCACTAGGATTTCCACCACTGTCCACTGAAGTAGCTGCTACAAGGACTGTCAAGAGCCAGATAATTCTAACTGAGCCTGAAGGCTAATGCTCCTAAAATGATGAAGAGGACTTAAATACACTTTTTGGTAGCACTTCCTCTCTAGTGCTATAGTTCCTGAAATGCTCACATTCCATAGAACATAGGGACCTCTGCCTCCTAAGAGAATTTCCAAAGCAGATTATCAGAAATTAACTAACTTCTGTGAAAAAAGGCTGAAAGACTTGGTCTTGATCAGCCTAGAGAAGAGAAAACTCCAGGGAGACCTTATTGTGGTCTTTCAGTATGTTGAGGGGGCTTCTAAGAAAGATGGAGAGAGACTTCTTACCAAAGCCTGTAGTGACAGGACAAAGGACAGTGTTTTTTAATTGAAAGAGAGTAGATTTATATTGGACATAAAGAGGAAATTTTTTACAATGAGGGTGGTGAGACACTGGAACAGGTTGCCCAGAGAAGTTGTGGATATCCCATCACAGAAAGTGTTCAAGGTTGGGTTGGAACGGGGCTTTGAGCAACTTGATCTAAGGGAAGATATTCCTGCCCATGGCAGAGGTTTGGAACTAGATAATCTTTAAGGTTCCTTCCAACTGAAACCATCCCGTGATTCTATGACCTGAGAGCACCTGAAGAGAGAGCTAGTGACTTTCCTGAACCTGGGATTTCAGGACAAACCCCAGAAAGCAAGGACACTGCTTTCCTGGCTGAGCTGGGAGGTAAGAGAAGTGAACAGCACATGCCAGTTCCTGCTCTCAGCAGAGCCTGGGGGCCTGGCACCCACGCTCCCAGCACCTGGCCCGACAGAGCCCCCATGCCTACGCAGCACCCTCTCTCGGCCCTGGCAAGCATCCCAGCCAGGCCCCACCACTGGTTAGCCCCCAGGGCTGGGGAATGGGGTGCTGAGGCTGGTGGCTGCGGGGTGGCAGCACATGGCATGGAAGAAGTGAGAAGCCACCGCAGGGGGACAGCAAGCAGCCCTGCTGCTCCGGGCAGAGAGCACAGGGTCTGGAGCACATCTGCAGTGATAAGAGGTTTGGAAAACAGCCCTTTCTGGGGAGAAGCTGGGGGACCAGGTTTGTTGAGTCTAGAGGAGAAGGCTGGGAGCAGGGCAGGACATGATAACACGGTTGCAGAGCATGACATGTTGTTATTAAGAAAGGCAGCAATTACATTGCTGGAAGGACAAAGATAGGATCTAATCAGCTTAATTTTCAGGAAAGAAAAGAAGAAAGAAAAAAAAAAAAAAGAAAAAGGCTAGATGTTGCAAAAACTTTCTCTGAGTAAGGCAGTTCTGGAACAGATTACCTAGGGAGGTTGTGAAACCCTCTTCACCGGAAGCTGTAAGATGTTACGCAAACGTCACAATGCTCTCTTAGTAGAGGATGAAAAATGCCATGCTATTTCACAAGCTTTGGAAAGTAAAGGTCCATCTAACCTTTCAAAAAAATTAAATAAAAAAAAAATAATTCCATACATATCATATGGGTTGTTAAATGTATGGGTGATACATTAACAAGTTTAGCATGTAGGTAAAGAAACTACTACAGTTTTACAAATGTTAATTTTACCACTACAAATACAAGCATTTAAATTCAAAATATTGTTAAGAAGAAAAATGGATAGCAATCTTTGATCTTTCAAAGAAATTGCCTTGCAGTTTTTGGGCTGGAAAATGCTGGCAAAATCTTTTAGCAGTATTTCTTTCATACACATTACTCCATCACACCATCTTCCTGCTACCGGCCTTTCTCCACAGCTATCTCCGGCTCCCACTTAGTGACCTGCAGGGCTGTGTCCTGCAGAGAAACACTGGCCACTTCTGTGTTCTTTGGATCACTTTTATTCCTATTGAAACACTTGGAGGTTGGTCCAATCTCACAGCAAGATTAGTGTCACCTCTCCACCATCTGAGGTTATGAGGCCATAGCACACCTCAGACACTGGAAAAAAGCAGGTTGTATGGTTCTTTTAGGACCCACCATATAGCAGAATATTCCCAACATATAGAGTGTACTGAGGCATGCAGACCTTCCCAGACCATCAGGGAATATTGTCTACTGGGATTTCTTAACTCCACTACCTAAAGGACAGAATGAGGTTTTCTTGGGATACTGCATGGGTGTCTAAAGTTAATAATCTAATCAGATGCTGAGTTCAGTCTGTCCTTTCATCATCAAATGGTTCCACTGCCAATAGCACCAACAAGCTTGGCCAGCCAACCAGCTAATGCTAATGGCATAGCTGGTGAGGGCTACGTGCCAACTGGGCAGCTTGCTGACAGCTCCTGGACAATACTAGGAGGTATTCCTGAATGCATCCCATGCAGAGAAATGTAAACTACCCTGACACTGCCAAACCATTTCCTCTGCTGTGAAATATGCTGCAGTGACACTGGAATGACTAAACAGGCTTGGTAGAGCTTAGTGGCTCTGGCTCATAGTGATCTGGGTGAATTGGTGAGACGCTTGTCTCACCAGTGCTCTGATATCCACAGAGCTTTTGAGCTGAGGCACAGTGCTACATGAAAACACAGGTAGCTCATATCTGTTGGGTACCCAGGATATCCTTGGTACAGATAAAAGATCCTCTGGGACACGGGAAATCTGGGGAGTGTGGTGCAGGTTCCACTGCAAGGCTCCACCCCCAGGACCAGCACAGAGACAGCAGTGATGATGCTGAGCCACAACTTATAAGCCTTGCTGGGTTTCCCCTGGTTCTGTGGGGAGCCATTCAGGTGCCACTGCAGCCATTCCCACAAATTTCTGGTGCAATCAAGGCACATTAAGTTGGGCTTTCCACCACTGCTTCCAGATCCAAGCTGACTCTGAAAGAGTTGAGACATATTCCTACTCAAAAGCCCTATCAGGACAACATGGACCTTCTCAGATTCAAATCTGGTACCTCTGAACTACAAGGATAGCATATCCACATCCAAAAACTGGATAAAAATGCTCATTCCATTAGCACTGAAAGAGAACTTTGAGTGTTCAAAGCCACATACAGATACTATTTAGTGAGGACATAACACCTTTGCAAAATAGACTGGGGAGTAAGATTTACCATTGTTTTATAATGAATATACCAGCCTAGAAGGAGGCAGGCACTCTGCTCAAGGACTCTGGAATTATGTGTCCAGTTCTCATCTGTAGCCTGATAGGCTACTTTGTGCAAGTTTCCTCCCCCACCACCCTCTTCCTCATTTCAGTTTTCTCTACTTTTATAACTGTGGCATGCATCTGGTGGTAAGAAGCACTATATAAAACAGATATAATGATGAAGACGATAACAGAACTGGTGGCAGATGGAAGATGAGAACCCACGAATTTCAGACTGCAAGCTCTTGACCCAAGAACCCTTCACCTGAAGAATCAGCTCATAGCTTTCACACTCTTAAATCATGTTCTTCGTGTATTGTTTGGGGGAATAATCATATCTGGTTAGATTTTCACCCCCCTCTATCCTAGCTGCTGCTGATGTTGCTCTAGCTGAAAATAAGGAGACCCATCACCTAAAAATTCATATGAAAATGAACACATTTTTGACCCTTACATTTAACAACAAAGAGCTCAGATGGGAGAGAAACCCTTTAGGTGTTGTGACTGTGAAAAAGATTTTGACAGGAATTCTGAGCTGGTTCACACTGAAGAGAAGCCTTATCTCTGCTCTTTGTGGGAACAGCTGGAGCCAGGATTCATCCCTTACTCAACATCAATGAATCCACCTCAGAAAGAAATCAACAACTCAATGGAGCATGGTCACTCTGAGTCCTGTGGCATTCACTTCTGCACCAGAGATGTGATAAAGGCAAAGATATACAAGCAGGTGTTGGAAGCCTTGCTGCAAAGTCCTGCATGACATCCTTGTCTCTAATTGGAGAGATCTGACAGATGGACCACTCATTGGACAAGAAACTGGCTAGATGGTTGCACTCAAAGAGTTGCAGTCGATGGCTCGATGCCCAAGCAGAGATGAGTGACAAGTGGAGTTCCTCAAGGGTCAGTATTGGGAGCAGTGCTGTTTAACATCTTTGTTAGTGACATGGACAGCGGGACTGAGTGCACCCTCAACAAGTGTCCCAATGACACCAAGTTGTGTGGTGTGGTTGACACACTGGAAGGAATACAGAGGGACCTAGACAGGCTTGAGATGTAGGCCCATGCAAACCTCATGAAGGTCAACAAGTTCAGGTGCAAGGTCCTGCACCTTAGTTGGGGCAATCGCAAGCACAGATATAGGCTGTGCAGAGAATGGATGGAGAGCAGCCCTGAGGAGAAGGACTTGGAGGTGTTGGTTGATGAGAAGCTCAACATGACCCAACAATGTGGACTTGCAGCCTAGAAAGCCAACTGTATCCTGGGATGCCTAAAAAAACCATGGCCAGCAGGTTGAGGGAGATGATAAATTCTTGTGNAGGTTGAGGGAGATGATCAATTCTTGTGAGACTCCACCTGGAGTACTGCAGTGAGCTCTGGGGCTCCCAACATAAGAAGGACATAGATCTGTTGGAGTAAGTCCAGAGGAGGGGCTTTAAGATGATCAGAGGCTTGGAGCACCTCTCCTGTCTTCGAGGCTGAGAGAGCTGGGGTTGTTAAGCCTAGAGAAGGCTCTGGGGATACCTTATTTCAGTCTGCCAGTACTTAGTGGTGGCTTATAAGAAAGACAGGGATAGAGTTTTTAGTAGGGCCTGTAGCAATAGACAAGAGGTAGTAGTTCTAAACTAAATGAAGGTATATTTAGACTAGATATATGGAAGATTTTTTTTTTACAAAGAAGGTGGTTGAAAGACTGGAACAGGCTGCCCAGAGAAATTGTGGATGCCCCATCCCCAGAAGTGGTCAAGGCCAGGGTGGAAGGGGTTTTGAGCAACCTGGTCTAGTGCAAGGTGTTCCTACTCATATGGCATGGGGGCTGGAACTAGGTGATCTTCGAGGTCTCTTCCAACCCAAAGCATCCTATGATTCTATGAATACAAGGCACAACAGCAAACGCTACAGAGAATAATCTGATAGTGCTCCAGTGTGGTGGGTTAACAGCAGTTGGATGGTACTCAACTAAGATGATGGGTCTTGGAACGTCATGTTGTTTTTATGAGAAGAGCAGGGAGGAAGTCCAGGGAAGAGAGAACCTTGAAGCACTGAGAGAGAAAGAGAAGAGGTAAACAAAGGAGCAAAGTGAATGGAGTCAGCAGGACACAGATGGGATCTTTGGGGTGTTAAGAGAGCTATCTGTTTGCTGGGTTGGTAGTTAACTTGGGCATCTGGGGCACTTGGCCAAAACAGAAAGAAGGTAACTATCCTTGTTCTGTTTGGAGAAACCACAGTATGGCATATTCTAGACTTATTATGAATCATTATTTACACTGCATTAGTCATTGTTAGCTGTACCCTGGAAGTACTTCAGATTCTAGACTTTGCAAGACCTTGCAAGTTTTGTTTCCCTCACCTTCTGTCACTTCACAGAAGTCAAATATCTAGATCTCATATCCTCTGACTTACAGTTGTGACAAGCTAACCTTTAAACACCTTTTTGGTCACTGTTTTTTAATTCTCTCAGATGCTTTGGGGACTGGAATTCAACCGTCCCTGAGGATGAGGTAATTTCAGAAGAGACTCTCACTGCGACAGATGCTGTGCAAGCACAGGATAAGGATGTGGTCCCTACCTTAGCCAGTTTACAATCTAAGCCTCCAATTTAATGTACCAAGTGTTTTTTTTTTTTCTAACATAGAAAACCATTTTTTTATAGGGTCATTCTGCTTTTATGTTTTACTCACAGTCTTATGCTTGTCCCATTCTTAATTAAATGCAAAGAAAACTAAAAATATCACACAGTGTGAATCACAAAAGAGGCCCTTTTTGTGAGCTAAGGACAAAAGCTTACTTCAGAAAACTGTGCCTGTGCTCATATGAAACAATCCTGCCTCAGTCTGCCCTTCCAACAATAGCATTATAGCTCCAGACAAACAATACTTCCCCACCACTGTGTGGATGGTCATTACTTATCTGCAAGCTCACATCGAAGAGCTCTCCTTTGGCCACTCACCAAATATTAATATTTACAACCCATCACATGGAAAAGTTTTCATTTTCCATGACTGAGGTGTGGGGGTGAGTGCTATGGGGAATTCTCTCCTGGTATAAAATGCTGGGCTAGAAACAGGGTTAAAAGGAAGAACATAAAGGAAGCGATTTACAATATCTGGCAAGGGCAGATACCGTATCTCAGCATTGCCTTTAATGCTGGAACTATGGTGGCCCAAAATAATGTATTTGATTAGCAAAGCTTTAGCAGGACTTTGTTTAGCAGAAAAGGATCTTTCCCCCTGGTGCCTTCAAGACTAAGTGTCAAAAATCCGGTCCTGGGAGTTTTAGGACTGGTAATACTGTGGAGCAGAACATCTTACTCCTTTTAAGGGAGTGATTGCATTAGGAGTTTGAGTTGCATGAGATCTGTGGACTGGTTTAGGGGCTGATCCTGTAGGATGTGATGTGTGGCCTGAACTGGCCTCTGAAGAGCTGCTCCTGACCGGTGTGTGGGCCATGCATAGCCTAGATGGGTTTCAGTTTTGTGCTACCTCAGGCCAGAAAAGAACATGCATTTCAGGGCCTAAAAAGGTCACTGATACTAAGGATCAGAAATTAGATGAGAGCTCGGTTAGAGTAAGGGTTTGGTCCCACAGAAGATGTCTGTGGCTGGGGCTGTGCTCTCCAGGTAGACCCTGCCAATGTACTGGGCCAATACAGTGCAGGTGTTTCGGAGAACCATAATGTTAATCTCATTGTAATTTTTGCAGTAGGCTGAGGGTTCAGTGATATATGGTTAGGATTGGAAGGACAAGGTGGGGGATAAAGTGCCAACCCTGGCCCTGCTTCTGCTGGGTAGCAGGGGAGGAAGGATCAGGCAAAGCCCAGTGGAGAGGGGATTCTCCTGTTGCTGTCAGGATAAATAACCTTTGAGCTACAGGAGAACGTATCCCAGGCAGTAGGATTTGCTTCCTGTACCTGACAACCCCTCTTTTTTGTTGGCAAAGACCAGGAACTGTTTCGTTGGAGTAGAGCTGATCTCTAGATGCAGAGTAAGCATCCAGTCTGCAGCCTCAGACACTTCCCTGCTGGCATGAGCCAGCTTGTCGTTGTTTGCCTTGAGGTGAATGAGGGGCTCTCGTTTCCTTCTAAAAATTTATTGATAAAAAGGCGAAACTATAATAAAATGATAGCTCTTTCTTGAACACTCTCACAGAAAGCCTTAATAGTAATCCAGTGCAACGGCTTGCCTGAGCCTAATGGAAAATATCTGAGGCAGGAAAAGGTAAGTTGATCTTTAAACCTGCTGGTGCAACACTCTACAGGCTTCACAAGAGCATGTATGACAGTATGGTGTTTGTGTTAATGTTCCCTCACCTGGAGGCACCAAGAACAGCTTCCCAACAGAGGGCACTATGTTATTACAGATGGAGATGTGCAGATCTCCACTTCAGGGACACCTCTGTTGCAAAGACACTGAACATGGAGGAAGGCACATTTCAGCTGAGTTTGTCCTCCTGTGCAAAAACTAAGCTGATGAAAAATTACTATGTTTATCTCATTAAAAATTCCACTATTATGCATACATATATCCATCACAAAAGCCAAAACAAATCCCCCCAGCCCTGTATCCAGAGAATTATGAATTCCTGAACTTTTAAGTGTTTGATTTCACAGTGATTCAAGAGTCTTTTAATATAAGATAGGGAATTTTATGTGTGATTTGTTAATTAACAGGGAATCATCTTTATTGGTGCATGGGACAGATAAATTTGTTTGTGGGCTGAATTTTGTGTCTAGCTAACAAGAGGAAGGAAACTGAGTCATTACTCCTGACCTATACCACAAGAAACAACACTTAAATGGACATTATCGCATAAGGATCTTGGCTAGGAAGAAGTAACTTTCTAGTAGAGTGGTTTCTGAGCGAGTAGGAATGGGTAGGATGGGGTTGGGGCAGAGGCAGTGCTGCTGTTTCAAGTGCAGAGGAAGGTTTCTGAATGTCATCCTCCCACCTGTGCTGCACACATGCATGTGCATGCTTGCATGCTTTCTGTATCCAGTTCCTACACAGAAACACATTCAGGTTGAATCAGGGGACTATTTGGCAAGCCACTCAAAGGCAGCATGCTTCTCCTTTCATTTTTGTTCTCCGTGCTCAATTTTCCTGGGGTCCTAACTACAGTTTGAGCAGCTGTCAACTAGAATAAGATTGCTCGCAGTGGTGTGATTTTGTCCATATTCTACTTTTCCTTTACAATAATTTACTTCTATGGCTCACAGTTGAGCAGAAAGCCTAAAGAAATGATCACAGGCTAAGTGGCCTACCAGAATCTGAAGAGAGCAGAAAGGAGGAATTAAGTTTCCTAGTTGTTCTGATAAGAACTTGATTTCTTTGTTGTCTGCATCCTTTCTACAGAGAGCTTTGAGTGTCATACACCCCCCCCTAACTTAAGTTATTGCCATGAGCACCCACATGTATGAGAAAAGTACAGAGGAAGACTTAAGTTCTTGCCTTGGCAAATAGAGTGGAAGTATTTTAAGAGTCCCAGTAACCTTCTTCTGGGTTACTCAAAGGATGCTGGCAGAAGAGAATAGGCAAAAATTGCTGTTGTCACTGTTCCTCTCTGTTTAGGTCTTTTCTCACTCCTAAGGAAGGAGAGGAAACATCAATGTGTGAGGTCCAGGTAAAGGACAAAGTCGTTAGAGACTCCAATCCAGCAATTATCCGCATGTGCATGTGAGAGCTGTGTACGGGGTGGGTTAGGAAACAAGACACAGCCTGAGGACTCTGATACAGGTTTGCACAAAGATTTAGCTGTCTCTAATTCAAGCAGTTATATTCTGCCCTCCCTGTCCCTCTGCTGCTACCATGCAGGAAGAGTGGCTGGATACAACAGTGGCAAAGTCCTGTTTGCTGATGCTGATTTCCACTCACTTCTTCCATCCCAAGAGGCCAAGTTCACAGAACACTTGCATAGTACTGCAGGAGTAAAGAGAGGCAATTATATCTTTAAAAGTATTGAGGCTATGAATTATAGCCACATAGCCTGAGTCTGGATGGAGCCCCAGCCAAAAAAAGCATAGAAGAGCAAAACTACTAGCAAATTAGTGTCTTATTCAGGACAATATTCAAGATGGAGCACTTAAGAACTGGATCCCAGTCAATAGCTGCAGAGGCATCTCAGCAGCATCACTGCCTGGAACAAAGTTTGCAATATCCTCAGGAAGCCGCTGCTATCCTGCACTGCAGCTCACAATGTTGTCAGCTATTCTTGCTGATCTTTGAAGGCCACAAGTATCTCAGATCACTAGAGAATTTGGGGGGAAAAAATAGCTTTTTGCATTCATCTTGCAGCACTCAGAATCAAACACAGAAAGAGTGTTGCAGAAACCTGTGAGGTGCCTCCTAAAGCCTTCCTGGGAGTTGCAACAGAGGATTTGTCTGTGAGAGGCACCTGCCAAGAAAAAGCAGTATCTGGAGTATCCTTTGCATGTAGCATCTCAGTGGGGAGAAAGCATACACACAAAGGTTTCCTTAAAATTGCAAGTAGGCTAGAAATTGCCTATGTGAATTGGTGTGAAAGCACAGCTGTTTGGAAATATTTGCATAACCAGTTTTCATTGAGATTTTTCCAATTTTGTTTGTGGTACTTCTCCCCAGTAAGACCAACGTTGCTTATTCTGGCCTACCAGGAATTAACACTTTTGATGACAGAGTAGAGGAAAAGCCCATGAAAAGCTTTCCTATCTTTCCCCTTGTCTGACTGCTTATTCCCCAATACAAGTGTGTTTGTTTTTTTTTTTTTTTTCCATGTGTGCTTTGGTATTTTTGGCAGCACCTTAACAACTTGTTGCACTGTTTTTTAACCTGGTTTTGGTTTTAGGATATTACCTTATATTTCTTAGTTACCTTTTGTGGATCCTCTTCAGGTAGCCCATGGACCTCCTGATGCGAGCAGACAAGCCAGAAATTACTGCAATGACTTACTCAGTGAAAGACACCTATATTGACATTCAGTGTAAGGTACCAAAGAATGGCCTTGTTACTGTTCTTAGTCATAAACCATCTTTTCCATGCACTAGTTTAAGCTTTACACTTTGAAAAAAAAGAAAAAAAAGAGTATATCTCAAGATCATGATATTTAGCTGCAGAGATACTTCCATACAGATCTCCACATATTAATCAGGTGGGAATATGGCTTGAAAAGCCGTATATTCAACAGGAAGGAGTGTTAGGTCATATGGTGTTAGGTGGATCAAACGTAACTTCTGCAATTTTGGCTTGAGGAAAATTTTCCTAAAAATGTAAAAGCTTACTTCTGTTTCACTGAAAATGCAGTCACTGAGATACCAAATACTATGGGTGAGTTGGAAACAGGTCGCTTTGACCAGTACGTATTTCTAAAGGTTGGGTAACTGCTTCAGAGAATATAGCCCATTTACTTAGAGCTCCTTTTTTCCTCCAGTTTTTATCCAAAGGAGCTTTGTGCTTGTGCTTGTAACTGGGAAAGCCCATCAGCCTTTGCCTGGTGCACGACCACAAAGAAATAACGACCTTCCTGCCTTTTAAAACAGGCAGTAGATTATAACCAAGCGAATGTCAGGCTAAACGGATGTATGCAAGTGAAAATATGCTTTTGCCACCTTATGCAGCTGACAGGAAGGGACTCTCCGGACAAGCCCTTACCTTCGTGTCTCTAACAACAGCCTCTGTCTCTGACTGCCAGTCTGAAGCCTTGTCCATTTGTTTACACCTTCCTGGCAGGACCTCTAAGAAAGCGTGGTTTAGCAAGCAACCCATTTAGGACAATGGCCCAAATCTGCACATCAGGATATTACTTTGGAAGAAATCTGTACAACGCACTCAATGTGCCACTCATTCTTAATCCATCCTGCTAATGTAGAACTTTGTAGTAACTGGTATATAGTTCATCATGACATAAAACTGTCACTCCATGGCACATATGTAGGCATCCATTTGGACAAAGAGTCCTTACTGCTTTTCATATGAAAACAAATGGATGAGGTTGAATAAGGATTATAACCATATATAAGTAAAGTGGATTATTTTGCTCCTGGTTTTATTCTGTAAGAGCAAACACAATGTTGCGTCTATGTCACTTGTTGTGTACAGGACAGTTGGGATTCCCAGGAAAGAAAGCACCTGAGAACAAAACGGAGGAAGCTCATTTCAGTCTGTGGCTGCTCTTCTCAGGACGTACATGCTCTTTAACAATATGGGTTATTGTCTCAGGGCTTTTGTTATTAACACAGATCATGTCAGCAATGTAGTTTTACAACTAGTTTTGCTTAGGAAAGCATCTCTAGCCATATCACCTGAAGGACTTTCCCAGTTCTGTATTTTCCTAATGCTTTCTGGCATGGCCACGTATTCCAGAAGCAAATCACAGGAAAGGTCCCAGAAATCAGTTTTTGTCTAAGTGAATTCCATAGTCTCTTGAACTCCTGGGACAAGCTGCAGCTCTGCCAGACAACAGTAAGAGTTCATCATTATAACTGCATCCATTACTGTCACTAAAGCAGATTCTCAGATGAAGACAGGCCCAAACCCTTGTCAATAATAAGGCTGTATTCAAAAGGGGGAAAAACCAAACAACAAACAAAAAATGTGAGTTTTGCAAATCTGACATTTTTTCCTCCAGCACCTGCTGCAGCTTGACAAGGTGCTAGCAACTAGAAATCCAACAAAAGCACGGGACCTGTGGTACCAAAGCAGAGCTGAAGCCTTAGAGAGTCTGCATTTCTCTCACTGTGCTGGAGAGGGCCTGTGGAAATGCAGTACTGGATCATAGAAACATAAAATGGTTTGGGTTGGAAGGGACCTTTAAAGGTCATCTTGTCCACCATCCCCTGCAATAAACAGGGACATCTTCAACTAGATCAGGTTGCTCAGAGCTCTGTCCAACTTGACTTTGAATGTTTCCAGGGATGGGGCATCTACTACCTCTACGGGCAACCTGTTCCAGATTTCCAACCCCCTTCATTGTAAAAAATGTCTTCCGTATATCTAAATATACCCTTTTTTAGTTTAAAACTATTAAGCGCTGTCTATCGCTACAGGCCCTTCTAAAAAGTCTGTCCCTGTCATTTTTAAAAGTCCCTTTTAAGTACTGGAAGGCTGCAATAAGGTCTCCCTGGAGCCTTCTCTTCTCCAGGCTGAACAACCCCGACTCTCTCAGCCTGCCCTTACAGGAGAGGTATTCCAGCCCTCTTGACTTTTGTGGCCCTCCTCCAGACACTCATCCAACAGGTCCACATCCTTTTTATGTTGGGGAACCCAGAGCTGGATGCAGTACTCCAGGTGAGGTCTCACAAGAACAGAGAAGAGGGGAAGAATCACCTCCCTTGACCTGCTGGCCACACTTCTTTTGATACAAGCCAGGATACAGCTGGCTTTCTGAACTACAAGAGCACATTGCCAGGTTGTGTCCTTCTTTTCATCCACATGCTGGGACTCTGCAAACTGCTAACAAGCAGCTATATATAAGGAGGGACAGGAAAAGAGATGACTGAATTTCAGAAGGACTGTTACTGCTGGATGTTCCCACCAAGCCTTGGAGGAAATGAAGGAAACAGTCAGGACCTAACTCACTGGGGATGGGCGTTTTACTTGTTGCTCGTCTAAACTCACTTTGGTTCAGTTTACAAGGTCAGTGTTCTGTTTCTTTCCATTCTTACAAAAGTTTTTCTTGCCATATACACAGGTTTGAACACCCAGGGAAGCTATTTTGTTTTCCAAGGAGTGAATTTTGTTGCTCACCAGATCACTTAATTAAACTTAAGAAGACACTTAGACCCTCCTGTGGTACTTCTGACATGTCAGCAGCCTATCTAAGAGTTACTAAAACTGCCAGGTTCTGTCCTGCTGTCTACCTGGCTTTTTACATTTACAACTGTGTGCTTTGCATATAGCAGAAATTAAACTCAGAATAATGCCTGCTATGGATGGTAAGGACAACAGAGGACTCTAGCTGGATGGAAGGTTCTCAAGAGGGATTGCTTACACAGGAAAAGAAAATGCGAGTTGGAGTCTAAAATCCAAACTGCCTCTCAGCCTGTTGAGCTTGCAGTGCTCAGACAGTAGAGGGTACTGCAGGAAGCAGGAGCACATCAGGCTACAAGAGGACCCAGCTCTTGGCACAGCTGCCCAATCCACCTGGGACACCTCCGTACTGCTCTCTGCCTGCTTCCCACTAATGCTGGCTCTCAAATTTCATCCTGCTGGGAAAGGACTCCTATGCTGTGGGATCTACTGGTCAAAAAACATTGATTTCTGTAGCTCACCATCCTAAAGAAGAAGTGGAAATATTCCTGGCATGGGACAGGACCCCTCCTGCTCACATTGTGCACTGCTCCAGATGTGCAGACTTTCTAAACATAAGAAAATCCTTACTTTTATTGTAAGGGTGGTTAAATTGGCCCAGGTAGCCCAGATTGTGGAGTCTCCATCCATGGAGATATCAAAAACCTGACTGGAACATGGTCCTGGGCAGTGTGCTCCAGCTGACCCTGCTCGGAGCTGGGGAGTGGGCTACATGATCTCAAAAAATGCCAGCCAGTCTCAGTGATTCTATAGCACAAATATTCTTCATCAATTTCTCTTCCATTCCACTGGCAGAAGTACTTTAATAGCACTGCAGTAATTTTGCATGGGTCCAGAAAGAAGTTAGGAGTCCAGTTCCCACCAAGTTAGGGAAGGAGAGATTGGCCCACAGAAAGGTACAACTATTGCAGTACTGAGAGCTCTACATCATGACTTCAGGCGTTTCTTCACCCTACGTAATGCATGAAGAAAAGTTAGGTGCTCTCTGCAATGGGCAGGGAAAGCAAGGTACCTCAGGATATGATTCACAACAGCAAATAGAAAACTGCCTCAGCAGTTGCTGGAGGTGCCAAGAAGACAGGTAAAGGTTAAGCCCTTCTTAAACGGTAAATTGTCCTTTTCTGCATGACAAAGGTGCCGGTTTTCTGTCAGAACATCCCACTACCAGGTGCTAGGAACTTACAAAATGCAGTAGGACGAGGCACTTGCCTATTTATGTAATGTCCCAGAGTTTTGAGCACCAGGAGAGACATGATCCAGAATTGATTTCCCCAGTCTCTTGCCTTGTGGGAATTTGAAACATCTCTTTACTCTCCCTTGAATGTAAATGCAGCGATGCAGAACAGGAATCTCAACTGCAGAAGCTATACTTCACTATGATGAAATAATTAATCCACACAAATGAATGAAAGCATTAAATGAATCAGAAAGCAGCATGAGCATGATTTCATCACTGGCTGGTTAAAGCCTTTCAGTGTGTAGCTTCTGGGGGTAGTTTCCCTGCCTGGGAGAGACTGCATGGGTCATGCAGGAAAGGGATGATTGTGAGGATTGCCTGGGTGTGAGGCACAGGATTTCTCTGTGCAAGCTCCCCCTTTTCTTTTACTGAACTCTTCAGAGCACATCCTGGAGGAGACACACCTGCAAGCCTCACAAAATTATTAGGAAAAAAGACTCAGCAAAGAGATGGCACTGGATATTTAAGGTGACAGAAAATATAATATAAGTAATTTCTTTGCCAGTCACCTGTCTAGCATAATTCTTTGCTTGCCTTGCATTCTTTGTAAGCAAAGATCTCTGCTACGGTAAATTGCATTCTCACATAAACCCTGTACTTCTTTAGGCAAATACAGGGATCTATGCTGCAAATAATAATACTGGTGGAGAACCAATGAACTTGCTCTTTATTTGTCACTGTATGAAACCCCCAAAATTTCAGAATTTGCCCTTTTTTATGGTCACAATCATGAGCTGTGTCAGGGTTTCCAGTACTGTGTCAGGCTCTGCTACTCCAAAACACATGTTGCCTTCTATCTAGATGTCCCCCCTTTCTTCTTTCCCTTTAGTCATGCCTCTTCTCTGCCAAGTTCTGTTCCACTCGCCTTCACAGGGGAAGTCTTACCAACTGCGTGTCCCTGTCGCTACAGTCAAGCTGGCAGTCAGGGACAGAATTACCTTTATTTAGTACAGATTTGCTGTCCCCTTTTCAGTCCACAGCTGAGCCCAACATCCAGGAAAAGCTTTAATGCAGGAAGGGGGTCCTTGAGATACTAACCTCTGCAGCTGGGAGAGACAGGGTGTCTGAGAACGGTAGCTGCGGATTCAGAGTTTTAATACGCCCTACAGAGCTTTTCTACCTGCATCCCGCTCCATTTCTTCAGGATCCAGGTGTTCAGTTATTTATTTGATGACATGGGACATAACCTAGGGATCTGCGAGGTCTGCTGCTGCACGAGCAGAGCTCCGCCACGTGTTGCAAGGACGACTCCCCGGACACCCGCTGCTTTTCCCCAACACCCTGGCCGCCTGCTGGGGAGAAGGGAATACAAAGCCGGAGAGTGCCCGCAGGCAAAGTTAAGGAGCGACCTTAGGGAGCAGGAAAAGAAGAGATGCAGGTAATGAAGAAACATTAAAATGAATAAATAAAAGAAGCCCCCTCCTCCCTCCCCCCTGTTTTTTTGAGCAAGCCTGGAGTCCTACAGCCGCAGGTCAGGTGTACCCGCTCGGCTTTTGCCCCGGAGGCGAAGCAACCAAGCGCTAAGCTCTTCCCTCCCCGTACGCTCCCCACCCCCAACCCAGGGCAGACGCGGTTAAT
>VZTM01029763.1:121755-139334 GCA_013400555.1 Jacana jacana | reverse complement strand
AGGCGGGCCGCTGCCTCCAGAGGGGGCAGCGAAGGGGGGAGCGCCCGTCGGCAGGCCCCGGGGGGCCGCAGCCTTCGCTTGTGCGAGACGGCAGGGCTCGGCGCCCCACCGGCACTGCCCGTCTTCCCCCCCCTCCTCGGCCCCGCTCCTTCTCCTCCTCCTGCCTCCGGCAGCAGGTAGGGCCCGGAGCACGGGCCCGGTCCCAGGCTCAGCTGCTAGCAGCCGGAGCCTCTTCCCGCAGAAATGGTGCCTCCCACGCAGGAGCGAGATCCCACGGCCTCCGCTGGGGTTTCGGCTCCAGCCGGGCCGCCTGGGGCCGGGGCCCGGGAGTCTGGGAGCTGTGCTTGAACTCTGGACACCGTTGTTTTCCTCCTTGCTCTGCTGCCCGGCACCTCGTGACTTTTATGGCCTGTCACAGAGGGAAGGCAGAGGAACGAAAGGCAGATACCTGCCTGCTGCTCGCTTCCCGTCTCCTTTCCCAGGCTGCTTCAGAGCCCTGGACACTGCAGCGGCTCTGGTGGCAACCTCAGCACCCCAACCAACCTGCTGGGGGGCTTTTGAGCTGCCATGGCTCTGGCCTTACCTATCCTCCCCCTAGCACCCATGTTATCCTTGGGCTTGATGCTTCTTTTATTCCCAGAGGTTGGATAAGGCCTGGATGAAACCTGGTGGGGAATACAGGGGTAGGGAAGGAGATTGGAGCTCAACTCATCTGTGTTGGTTTGTTGCAGACTTGGCCAAGGAGCTGCTGGATCTGGACGCCATTGGCTTCCTGAGCTGTGTGCATATTCCTCACTGACCAAGCCACATCTCTAACGTGTCACTGGAGTTTTGTGACCTGATTCTCTGGTGTTTTGGAGTTTCTTGTAACCCAGATGGCTTGTTGGAGATGGCTTGGATAAGGGCAGAGTCCCTTTAGAGGTTTGAGCGGGAGGGAGGTGGCTTGGTTTGGAGGAATAATGTATGGGTGACCCAGATTTCAGAAATGTGACTGAGTTGGGTGAGGAGGAGGCATCAGACTTGAAGATCTAACTTATTCTTAACTCTTACTTATTGTTAATATTTGGAATAGCTCAGCTGTCTTCCGTGTAGAACCTCATTTTGCCAACTCATGACCGAGGGTAGCATTTGTACTGCGCTGTCTGTGCAGCGGCCTATCCATCTCGGTAAACCTGTGAGTGGGGTTACACCATCTAATTGATAGTGACAACAGGCAGCTGGGTTTGCGGCTGGTGCTCTTGCTGAAGCCCCCTGTTGCTGAAATAGTGGGACATGAGTGCTCCTCTGGGAACCTTTTGTGCACCCTGGTAGATTTTTTTGCCAGTAAGAATCTGTTCCCTGGAACTATTTTTTTTTTATTATTATCATTTCATCCTGTTAGCTTTAACTAGATGCTCTCGCTTTTGTTCTCTTGAGTCTTACTCTTTCTTATGGTTCACACATTTCAAGTGCTTTCTAGAGCTAAAGGGCCAAATTTTGCTATAGGTGGGGTTTGGTTGGATTTTTTTTTTTTTAAAGCACTCTATTTTGGCGTCTGGTTTGAAGTGGGCTGTTTTATTTAATTAGTTTGTGTTCAGGTAAACTATGTTCACTCTCCATGGTTATTCCTGGCAAAACTCAAGAAACAGCCCAAGAGATTTCAAGTTCATAATTGGAATCACACTTTTTTTTTCCATTTGATTCTAAGAGTTACGATGCTTTCTGTCACCTGGTCATCTTTTCTGGTTTGATGCTGGCTGGTTAGTTACTTTTTAGCTAAATTATACATCGCTTGCTTATTTCAGCAGTTGTTCTTCGTAAGTTTTGTAATTCCTTTCAACTTTGCAGCTCCTCACTGGACTCTCATTGTATCTTTTAATGAAGTACTTAGAAGTGACTTCAGTGCAAGTATAGATGTGCTCTGTGCTCTTATTGTTTCAGCACTTGGACTGTACAGAGAGAAATTGTTTCTCTCTTCTGTGAAGTGATCACATAGTTGATATTCATAGTACCAGCCATCTGGGGACAGGTGCCTTACTCTGACCCCTGGCAGGTATTTATGTTCCCAGCTGGTTATCAGATGCAAACTGCATCAGATCCAAAATTCTATTAGAAAAGTGGCCAGTCTTGATTTCAAGATATCAAGTGATAGACTGCACTGGTTCCCCAGGTAAATTATTCCACTGGCTGATTACCCTCGCTAATTTCTTGTCTCAATCTGTCCAGCCTGGTTCCTAACCACAAAGTCTTGCTGCAAAGTTTCCTGCCAGATTAGAGAGCCTGTTGCTGTCAGGATGGCACATTCCAGCAAAAAGATGGCCTGTTGTACTGCAAGCTTACAGCTGTTGCCTGTGCTAACCTCTTGCTTCTGGGAAGAGGTGACCGTGGAGCTGTTGTCATCGGGTGACCGGTATGATTTAGAGCTATGGCTGTGGTGTCTCTGCGCAGGCAGGGCTTCCAGAGAAATGTCATTGAATAATGTGTTGCTTGGAGTATGGCTTCCCATGATGGTTAAACCAGTGTAACTACAGGCTGCTGTTGAAGGAATGATCCAGTTCTCATCCAGTTCTGACTGCAAGCTCCTATTGCTTCCTTTAGATTGGATCTAGTGACCAAGTGGCTTCAAGTCGGTTCAATCAGTACTCCAACTGAAAATTGACCCCCTTCACTAATCAAAAACTGTGACTTTTAGATCTGTAACTTGGATCAGCCTGCTCTGTGACCAGAGAGTGCTAGGTCTGATGCCGAAGGGCAGAATGCCACTGGGCATGAGAAATGTGGAGAGGGACTACCTCTTTCAGTAGCAGCCCCATGCCTGTGCTGGATTTGATGCAAGAGGGAATCGTACATTTAGTTCCTGTATTTGTCTGCTCAGATAAACAGGCTGTGGTTGCACAAATCCTCTCAGCTGGCACAGCCGTTGAAAGAAGCTGTCATACCTACCTGTTGCCATCCCTATTGGTTCCCTGCTCTGGTTCATTGTGAGACCACACGCATGCCTATACCACCAGAATAGAAAGGGCAGTGTGGGAGTGCGAATAAAGAGGGCAGAGGATGGGATTCCTTTTGGCAAGCTGAAGAGCTTGTGAAACAAAGGCTTGAGATACAGGAATTGTCACAAGCACACCTTACCTTAAATCTTAATGGAAGCTAAGGTATTCTTCCACCTTCCCTTTGCAGCAGATGTGTATGAATAACTGCCCTGATTTGCTCAGTACTTCAGGTTAACTTTGTTGTGTGACTTGGGAGAATTGAATGTAGGCAAGACTGATTTTAGGTCAGCTGCATTTATGCATTTGGTCAATAACTGTATGTTGGAGTTAGACTTGGTGTGGGAAAGAGCATTTATTGTATGAAGAAGGTCTGTGCCTTGGCTGTGATGTACTGATACCTGTGAAAGGTTCATCAGTGCAGAAAAGTTGCAAGCTAACGTACTTGTACGTTCTTGATGTGACATTCTTGGTGGTTTTCAGTGCCTGTGCCAGCTGGGGTTCCCTTTTGGGACAGCTTAGTTAACCTTGTTTTTCCTCTCTTACCAAGTGATGCCAGCTTTCTTGCTCTTCTAATGGAAGTAGTTTGATGGCACAAAACTCATTCCCCATCTGTTCTTTTAAATGCCATTCCTTCAAGTGCAATGCTGAACACTATAGGAGATGTGGAACTGAGCCTGTGGTGGAGACTAGTTTTGAGCTCACGGTCTGGGGTCAGCATTACAGCTAGATGAAGCCAAAGAAGAAATTCCCATGACTTTAGTACAAGTTCAGTGCAAGGTCAGGGGAAGGCTATTGGTTTTGATAGTGGGAAAAATTTAGAAGGGGGAAAGGTGATTACCGTGACTTGTGTACAAATGTATGTATGTAAATAGACACATATGTAAATGTATACAAAATAGAAGGTGTTCTAATGCTAGAAGAGGCTGAGGAGGAGTAAAGAAACTAATTGGATAGCATAGGAGAAATGAAGTGGGAGGAAGCACACGAACCTGCTGCTCAGTGAGTGCTGCATTAAAGCAAAGCCAGACATAAATTAGCTTCCTGTGAATGTATCCTTTTTGCAGTAAGTCACATAGCAGTGTGTGACATTCAGATGTTAAACTGCCTCTTTGTGTTCTGAATTTGAACATCTAGCTGCACGCAGGTGCTAAGTGTGTGAAGTCCACACACTGAGCACCACCTGGCCTTGCTGGAGCTACAACTGCATTCGGTACTGGCGTTCCTGCTGCTGATTGTACACAGAACTTTCCCAATCTTTACCTGGGTCAGGCTGAGGTGGTGCCCAGTGGGGTCCACAAACTTAATGGTTCCCTGCCTGCACCACCTGTGGGCAAAGCCGAGTCATATGCTTGTGGGCAGACCCAGTCTTGCATAGGGTGTGACTGGAGAAGAAATGAGGAGCAGCTGCAGCTTCATTGACAAATCCAGCGGTGGAGTTTGAGGATCTGAAATGCACCCCTCTAGAGGGGAGGGGATTAGCATCCTGGTCATGTCAGGGCATGATTTCTTCAGATCACAGAAGCCCTGAGATAATCAGGGGATGTGTGACGCAAGGCCCGAGTGTATTACAAGCAGACCTGCAACCTGTTGGATGTGGTCGTTGTTCACAGCTGCCACAAGGTGGCTGCAATGGCTGCACTTGCATGTTCACTTAGTACTAGAAATAGATGCCCAAATCAGTGTTAAACAGACATATACATCACTAGTGGAAGGATGAGTGGCAAGAACACGCTTTGGCCAGAGTGTTGCTGGGCAGCTACAAAAAAAACCCATGCATAAGTTTTATGTATGTACACTTCATGCTCACAAAAATTTACAAGCGTAACAATCAAAAGTGCCTACAATATCCTTTGAATAGGATAAATCTGAATGAGGCCCTTGCACCTTTATTAGATTCCCGTCCTTTGAGGGGGTGCTATTGGAAACTTTGTAAGAGTATACCAGTAAAGGTATAGCTTTGCTGGTAGGAGAAGGGAGAATGCCATAGCCATTCTGGTGGCTATAAAAGCTCTGATGCTGTAGGTGTGCCTTCAATGGGTCTGGTCTCTAAGCAAAATCTTTTTGGCATGGATTAAGCCTGAACTTCTCTTTAGATACAGAAATTTTCCTGTAGGTATTCCATAATGCAGGTGTCTGAGGGTAACTCTATAGCTATGAAATATAATCTAGCTGCAATGTTTGAGTCAATCTCCTTTCTGAAGTACTCGGAGATCACTATCTGTTTTTACAGGTGAGGACTGTCAGG
Source organism: Jacana jacana (assembly GCA_013400555.1). NCBI lineage: Eukaryota > Metazoa > Chordata > Aves > Charadriiformes > Jacanidae > Jacana > Jacana jacana. Next base: position 134,117 of record VZTM01029763.1, on the reverse strand, counting down.
TTGCATAGCAGTGAAGTTGAGGCAAGGTGTATTTAATTTCCCTCTGTTACTGGATTTATAGAAGAGATATTCTGAATATGCCACCAGCCCTGTAGGACAGAGATAGTGTCTCGCTGTGCAATATTTAGAATGGTGAGGATTCAGTTCTGATTGTTGATATTGCAAATGGCTCAAATGATTCTTCCCAGTGTTTGTTCCTTCTCTGTATCTCTCTTTCTGTAACTCACTTTGCATGTGGAGATATTTCAGACTTGAGACTGAATATAATATAGCTGATAGATCTATCTTATGGTTGTTTTTAGGATGATACACTTGTCCCTCCAGGAGAGGCGCTTGTGTCTCCTCTTTAACCCTCTCAAGGAAAAGTTTTTTTTCTCCTGAATAAGGCAGGTTTCAGGTATAGGGAAGAAGAGGCTGAGGATGAATGGTGGGGGTAGCACTGAGAAGACTCCAGTGCCGCTCACAGCCCTGTCAACACTCCACATTGTGACAAATTTCAGGGCAGAGAGATGTGAAGAGAAGTGGGAGTACCCCTATTTTTATAGAAAATTGTGAGTCATGGTGTGTTTTCCTAAATATGTGAGTAATTGAGGGAGATGGGTTTACCCCTCAAGTCACCCAAGAACTTCTTAACACTGTCTGGTGCTCTGTTGAAGGATGGGAAATACCTTGCTGCGCTGTCACTCTATTTGTCATCCCTGGGCAGCACTGATAAGAGGGGATGTTCTCTTAGTGCACGTGGCAAGAATTGAAAGGGAAGCTATAAGGTGTTCCTGTAGGCACAAGGTCAATGCTCTTAATTTCAGTCTTGAGTCCTGTGCCATCTGGGAAGGCAGTCCTCCTCTGGCATTGCTCATGCAGTCCACCTTATCTTCCTGCCCTTCTACAATGAGTAAAATGAGCTGTTGATACAGAGAAAGAAGGATGAGCAATTTGAACATATGCTGGAGCAATGAAATGTGCCTTATCCTGGAGGTGCAAGGCCAGGCATGCCAGTTGTGTCATTGTAGTGTGTGCTCTGACCAGTCACAAGGGAGGGTCAGGGCCATAAAAAGCAGTATAAAACTGTGGCTGCATGTGTAGAAAAATCATGATAACTGGATTGCCCAGTGGGTGTTATCAGGTGTACCAGAGCTGTTTTTGCTTCGTTCTGCGTTGCAGCATCATTCTTGCCTATTCAGCTGCTGAGTGTGTAATAATAGTGATACCAGAGATGTGAACATAGGAATCTGAGTGTGAAAGGGGAAAAACAGATTAACTCTGACTCTTGTAGTCATAGCAGAATGACTTCAAAAAAGAGCAGAACAAGAAAAGATGAGACCCACTGGATTGCGTGTGCAATGGGAACTGGCATGACTGGGAATCACGGGTTCAGCAAGGCAATATGGAAGTAAATCTGCCCTGAAATTTGTGATGTTTTACTGGCGTGTTTCCTTTTGATAAGTTAAAAGATGGCGTTGCACGAAGTTTGGTTTTGACAATACAGAGGAATGAATGAAGTGCATTTAAAGAAAAAGAAATCATGCAGCACTAACAGATGCAGGAACCAAATACAGATATTTTGAGGTAAGCATGTGCAAAAACGCCAACTTGGTTTTAAAGAGCGATTTGGTAGAGAGAGAGCTCTTGTGCTTAGAGGTAGCAAGGAATATCCAGTGCTGTATGTTCTAAGCCCATGAAACTGATGGAGTTGCAGAAAGGGCCTCACCTGAATGTGGACACAGTGAGAAACAGACAACTGTATCTTACGCATGTGAGATCATGTGGTGGTGAATTTCATTGCCTGGGCAGTGAAATCCCTACAGTACAAGTGTGTTACCAGAGTAATACTGATCCAAAATGAGCTGAAACAAGTAATTATGGACACTGCTTTCTGTGAAAAATGTGTGTATTGTTTGTACTAAGCATCTCTGCACCACAACAGGAAAAGATCTTGGTAACGTGTTATGTATCTCGAAGAGCTTGGAGGCAGAAGACATGGAAGGAACAGAATGGGCAATTGATATATTTTTGTTGGTGAAGGGATTGCTTAAATAAGACTCTGTGGTTGCAATCAGATATAGAGTTTATAACAGGGCTTTGCATATTCATTCCACTGAGCAGCCACTCCCTGACTAATCCTGAGAGCCTGTGAAGTAGGAGGGGTCAGTATTACCTCAGTTGCATAGATAACCCTCAGCGGGACAGAAACTGCTGGAAACCAAAAGACTTGGGAACTGATGATTCTGCTGGATGAGTTGGGGGGTGTGTGAAAGCACAGTTCTTGGTTGCGTTGTGGGGGAAACACCTGCTTATAATTAAGATTTTTGTAGATACTTCCTTCAACAAATGACCATAGTGGGGAATTGAAGGAGGGAGAGCTCCTACTATCTTAATGTGCACGTTCCTCTTTCAGCCTGTGTTATATTACTGATGATCTTAGTTGTTCTTTGTGGACCTACTAGCTTGAAATTTCGAGGTGACCGCAACTGTGTTTAACTCCTCTAAAGCCGTAGCTGTTAGTAGAGGCAAGACTTGAAACAGCACTCCTACGGCAGCATCTTTGTCACCTTCTGTTAGGATAAATGCTAGTAGAGCAGGAATAGCCAAAATTTTGGAGTACACGGTGTTTCCCCTGTGTGTGACAAAAGCAGCAATGCTGCTATCTCCTCCTGTAGGAGTAATTGCACCTTCTTTTAATGCAATTGCTTCTTGGGAGCCAATTTACTGTGATCTGTGTCATACCTCCTGTGTAAACCACTGCCAAGGGTGACAGAGTAGATTTGTCACATCAAGACGTGTGTGGCTGTTCTTCACTTCAACAGCCTCATGGTAGTGAGTTGTAGCCAGATACAGCTGTCAGCACTGCAGGATCTGTCACTGAGCAGAACCAGAGCTGTTGCTCATAAAACAGTAGCTGGACCTGGTTTGTTAAACCCTCCTACTTTGCTGCCCTAGGCAAGGACCTCTGCCTCAAGTGTCTCACTCAGCCTGCTGTGACGGTTGGACCTCCCTTGTCGCGTCTTCAGCTCTGTGCCTCAGTTGCAGTTCTTCTGTCCTGTTGAGCCAGGGTCTTGCAGAAGTTTGTACCCCCTGCCTGTTTGCTAATGTGCTGAGCAGCTGCCTGTCACACGTGGCAGAGCTGAGATGCTGGGTTCAGTAACGTTTAGCAAACATTGGTGCTGAAAGCTGGGTTCCTCAAGTACATCAGCCTGGCAGAGGTAAGACTGAAGACTCGTCTTCCATACGGCAGGGCATTTGGGAAGAAGACTCCAAGAATGAGAGCTCTGACTCTTCCCCCTACCTTGGGCATGGTCCACTGGCACTCCCAACCTCTTTTTGCTGGTACCCTCCTCATCCTCCCCCCTTCAAGCACTTTTGTTGCTGTTAGCTTTCCAGAGTTTCAGTAATCATACCAGACAGTACTTTTTGCATGTAGTGGTTTTTGGTTTTTTTCTTTCTCTTTTAAGCACAGAGAAGTATTTTGCCATGTGCCAAGTCTGCTAAACTTGTTTAGGTGAGTTTAATGGGCAGTGTCAGAAGTTACAACAGAACTGCCTGTGAGGGTGAACTGGAGGAAATCTGCTGTATCTCATTGAACCTGGGAGAGTTGGGATGTTTATGTGTTTATTTATGCCCCACTGATCAAAGGGTATTGCAGGTAATGGGAAAGACAGTGAGCTGAGTCTTAGGTTTCATTTAACTGGTGCCTATAGCTTCCCAGGGGAAGTTCCTCATTCATGTTAAAGTATGCACAACTTAAATTAGAATATAATATTCACGTCTGCATAGGTTGGTTGATGCGAGTGTACCAGGGACTATGCATTCCTCAGCTGTACTCAGCACTGGTGAGGCCCCACCTTGAGTACTGTGTCCAGTTTTGGGCCCCTCACCATAAAAAAAAAAGACATTGAGGTACTGGAGCAGGTCCAGAGAAGGTCAATGAAGCTGGTGAGGGGTCTGCAGAGTAAGTCTTATCAGAAGAGGCTGAGGGAGCTGGTGTTATTCAACCTAGAGAAAAGGAGGCTGAGAGGAGGGAGACCTTATTGCTCTCTTACAACTACCTTAAAGGAGGTTGTAGAGAGGTGGGGGTCAGTCTCTTCTCCCAAGTCACAGGTGATAGGACAAGAGGAAATAGCCAGGGGAGGTTCAGATTAGATATTAGGAAAATTTTTTACCCTGAAATGGTTATTAAGCATTGGAGCAGGCTGCCCAGGGAGGTTGTTGAGGCACCTTCCCTGGAGGTATTTAAAAGACGGGTTGACATTGTACTTAGTGGCGTAGGTTAGTGGTGGTTTTTATCATCTAGTTCAACCATCAACCTAACTCTGATCTTAAAGGTCCCTTCCAGCATAAACAGTTCTATGATTATTTTGTAATTGTGTCATAAAAGTGGTAAATGGAATTTGGGTCTGTCTTACACTGTTAGGCATGGTGACTGTTAAGAGTTAAATTGCCTCATGTTCTAATTTCTGGCTAGCACGTTGAAGTTATGAGCTTGAGCTTAATGTAAGGCACACAGACCTTATTTTACTCCTGTGCCTCGCCATGTGATAGGGTGGGACCTGGGAGGGGAAAGAGAGTTCATGCCATGGAGTTGAGAAAAAGGAAGGCATAGGCCAGTCAAGAGTCAGAGTCAATGTCTTCAATAACTGCCAAAGGGCAATCTCTGGATTTTAATTGCTCAGCTATTATCTGAAGAGCCATGGAGCCACCAAAGAGTACTATTTTAGGAAATCATGGAGGGTGGTGGTGGTGGAAAGCAGACTTTGCCCCCTCGTTTATATGCAGAAAAATTAAAACAGAAGGAGGAAGGATTAAAATATTTGTAATTGTTCCTTATTCATTGAAACCCATTTAATTATTAAAATGGTATACTGTAATTAGTACCTTATAGAAATGCTGGTGGTATTTCTGAGCTGGTTTAAAATCTATGCTTTAAAGTAATACAGACTTGGAGCATGTGAAACTATATGGGCATAATTCTTATCCATTGAGGAGCAAGGGGAAATATTGATGAAATAGGGAATATCAGTATTGTTATCTGGTGTGATATTTTTTTTGAAGATTGTACCTGGAGGGCTCTACTTTTTTATTATTATTATTATTGTATGCTGTGTTAATTACAGAATTAGCAAATAGTGCTAAATCTTAACTACAACATCTATGAGTTCTAATTACTACTATAAAGTTTGAAATAAAGTAATGGTAATTGGTGAAGCCAGTTCTAAAAGCATTTCATAAGATTGATGTGTATCAGTTACACCATTTAAAACTTTGATTTATACAGCTTTTCGCTGCTTGTTCTGAAAGACAAAAATGTCTTCCCCTCCACTTCCTTTTGGAATATTTGCATGCAAGACTTTGCAGAGAGAGCTTGAGGAAGTTTCCAGGTGTTTCCCTAGCATCTCCTTTGCTGTTACTTGTTTTCAAAGTTGCTGAGAGGAGGCCTGGCTCCTTTGGAGTTGATCTGCCTGCCACTCAATGTCCTTTTATACCCAGTCCTTTGCTGAGGAGAGAAAGCTGCGTTTGGGTTTGTGGGACTGGTACAGTCAGTGGCAATAAAACAACAAGGAAACGTTAAACTAAATGAATACCTGTGTTGGAAATGGCTGTAAATCCCATTTAGAATATCCCGCTTCTCATAGCTTCTGACTTGGAATGGTAGCAAACGTATTACTAGAGGGCTGGTACTGAAAATGTAAGGCTTCCCTGCTCTGCTGCTGCTTCTGTCCTGCGTGGGCTGGCGAGGGTGCACCTGTTTCTGTGTCTGCAGCACTTGGCAGTCACACAGGGTAGGACACCTACGCTGGAGCGTCAGGGCTTTGCTTGTGGATCCTGGGTGCGGTTTCTTCGTAACTCAGGTCTAAGGCCATGTTTCTGCTTTCATGCTGGCTGGCCCGTCACCCAGCCTTACTCATTCCTGTCCCCTCCTTGCAGTTGCTGCTATGGCTTATACGTCTGCATGTACAGCTACTGCAGGGAGCTGTAACTCTTACTTGTATTTAGTTGTTTTCACCTCCTGTGTCACACCTTTCTGGCTGCTGCCATTGTTCTCCTCCTGGGTTGTTATTTTTGGCGAGATCACTCCCTGAGCTGGCTCACTTATGGTCAATTGCACATTGGCACCTGGGAGAAGATGGCAGCAATCTGACTGTGTATTACCTTAATCTGTTCTGGATTCCAGGGTGCTGTGTTAAATCTTAATCAAAATTTATTAGGACCTGATTGCAGGTATTGTTGGGTGGTCTGTGCGGTCAGCAGCAGAAGGAATTGAAGGACCTCTACATTTTTTTAGGACTGGACCATAAACAGACTAATTTTGCAGAATATTTGCAAGTATCTAAATTGGGCCTAATTTGGTTATTCATCTTTAACTCAGTTATACTACAGCATATTTCTCTGTCTTTTAGTTTTTGGTAGCTTGTGTAGCTCATTGGATCACGTCTGAATACTCTGCAAATACATTCAGTTTCATCAGGCCTGGCTGCTGATAAACAGTGATCAGGTAGAGAGGAAAAGGGGGATTTGCCCTTGCTCTCATTAGTCACAAGTTAAGCCTTAATGTTTTGGCTTAAAAAATTAAGATAAGCCTAGATAGCAAGATCTAATTTTTGAGCCATACTTTGTTTTTCGGGCCTTTTCCACACCCCTTAAAGGCCAGACATGCATTTTTCTTAATTATAAGCTAAAATTCTCATGTAGCCACATGATTCTAGGAAGTAGGACTATATGAAAAACAGAAAATACTGTGATGTGCACAATAAACCTATGCCAGTTGGCCATGCAGGCATTACACCATGAGTAACAACAAGTTTTCCATGTGTTTGCATTAGTACCTTCCTATTCAGCACCCACACAATTCCTGTGGCTTTGGGTGTGTGAAGCTATTTTTCCATGGGGAGAGGGAAAGGGTCCTTGCTGGTGCTTTCCCACATTTACATTTCTTATAACGTTTTATTTGTATCTAATAATTTTTGCTCCCAATAGCAAACATGGCCCATTGTGCTTGTTAGCTTCTTCAATCTAAGTACACCAATTAAATTTCCAAGAAGGAACGGGGTTCATTCCCGGAAAAGCTGGATTAAGGGTGGGTTGTACCAAAACCTGTTCCCCCCACCCCCATCCCTACATCCCTTTTGGATGGACTTTCTACACCCCATGGTGTGGACTTTTCCACACCATCCCCTTTAGCTGCAGTTTTCAGTCCAGAGCTGCACCTCTGTTACTGTATTGCCAAGTATTTCTGATTATTGTACAAGTCTTATGACATTTCTTCCATGTGTTTTTATAAGTTTCATTGCTGGAGTCATAAGGTAGTTAAAATGTTGTGGAGAGCAAAGACCGAAAACATGTTCTAAAAGCACAAAATGAGGACAAAGAAGCTCAAGATTTTTATTGTTTTGTTATTGTTGCTGTCTCATGGTATTTTGATACCAACAGTTATTTTTATTCTTATCTCCAGTTTATGGTACTAACTCCTGAAGTTAGATACAAGGTACAGGTTTCTGCTGTGAGTATAGGTGAGCATGGTATGACACACAAGTGCAGTTTTGTTGGTATTTTAGGAATTTCCTTGGTTGCATAGAAGAGGCTTTACCTATTGATACAAAAGCGGTGTTTTGCCTGTATATTGGTGGCTACATACATTTTGCCATCTAGCTGATCAGTTGTCCCATATTGCTAAAATGTTTCAGCTTTGTATCTTCTCTTCTGCAGGGCTCTGACAGCTATGTGTAATGGCAAGAAGTCTTACAGTTTTCGAAGTGGAACTCGATCTGTCTGTGAAAGAGGTTATATTATGTGTTTGCCAGGAGTGTCAGACAGGATAACTTTGGAGGGCCTTTCTGCAGGGAAGGATAGTTTGTCCCGGGTCAGTTTACTGAATATCGTTCATCCTTATCTGACTGTAGCTTAGATGTACTGGTACAGGTAACGTGACAACAACTGTGCTCAGCAATGGTTCCACTGTGCAGTCTGGGCAAGGCCAAGCTTTCAAGTGCATTTCCAAGCCCTTTGATGTTTTAATGGCATTTGCATCTGTCAAAATGGTTTGGTGCGAACATTAGCATTCTTTAATCTGAGACTCAAAAACAGCAGCGTGGGATTCTGGCTCATGCTTCTGCAGCATAGCAAGAGACTGCAAAATTTCTGCTGCTAAGTGGAGAATCTCTTCCATCTAGGTCCTGAATCACCCTGTTTAAAGAGAAAGTAAGAGCTCTTCTGGTTTATAGCAAACCTGTGGTCTAGGAATGTATATAGCATGCTACTAACAGCCAAGATTGCACATCATAGCTTACATCTCAGAACTCTTTGCCTTCTCTTGTGCCCCAAGTCATTCCTCCATCCCCAAAGTTTGTGGAGAGACCTGTATAGAACAACTTGCTGTGACTGTACATTATTTTTAGTGTAGGAATTCTTCCTCTGTCCACTCAGTAGTGTCGTGTTTCTACTAAGCTACAGCAGTGAGAACTACACACCATTCTCCTTTTTTTCCCCCTACTAAAAGGTTGCAGAATCTCAAGGCTTATCTGGTGTTTTTGTGAACATAAAACTTAATCTCTGCTTAAAGTGAACCCAATTTTTGGATATACAGGTGGCCCATTTCATCTTAAGACTGAATGACTTTTATAGCACCTCTGGGAAGTGCAACATGCAATCCAAGCGGTGGTCTACACTTGCTGTTTTGCAAATGTTCAGTAGCAACTTCCAAGATGAAATTTTATTCTACCCAGCATATTTCTTTTGTGTTGTTTTGTTGTTTGGTTGTTTTTTTTTGTTTGTTTGTTTGTTTGTTTGTTTGTTTGCTTTTAAGTTAACATGAAGAATTATAATCCACCTAAAACAAATGCAGGAAAGGTATCCTTATTTTTTTCCTCAATTAATGAATTGTTAGATAATTAATAGGTTTGGTGTATCTTGAGAATCCCCACCATGAGTGAAAGCTAGTGAGATGCTACTGGGAGTGTAAAAATTTGGGCAAATTGTCCGTATCAATGTGACCAGGAGGTTTCATTCACTTTTCCCAAGCTTCAGTAGCAACTCAGATGCAATTTCCAGGAGATCAGGTACTAGAGACAGGTTTGGTTTTTTTTTTCCCCTTGTCCAAAACACTTGAAGAAACTTCTAGTTCCCAAAATACCAACAGCCCATAGACTATGCAGCCCAGGATATGTTGTTTTGGCATATATCCTTTAGGTTGCTTTTCTTATTCTACGTGTTCTTTCCTTTAGCAAAGTCCATCTGCACTCCATACCCTCAAAGTTGTCTCTGTATAATGTTATTTCCCTCCTTCATTCTTATCTCTAGTGCCCTGTGTAATCTCCTCCTGAGCTCAAGAGTTTTGACCTCAGTCCTTCACTGCTCTCAATGGGCTGTACAGTGATAGAGCAGCCCAGGGTGGTGCATGAAGATCATTATTATTTCTTTGCAGAGGAATCCCTCTTGTGGAGAGGGCTTCCAGTTGGGACAGCAGGCCAAGGCGTGGCATCAAAGTAGTAGCTGTATCAAAATAAAAATTGAGATTTATGGTAGGGTGGGCTTTCTGTTAGAGCACTTCCAGTGACCTGTTTCCTGAGTGTCTCACAGAACTGAAAGAAAGCATGGCCTCCCAGGAGACACAGTAACTCTGGTGGCAATTCTCCTGCATGGTGAACTCTGGATTTTGTATGGAGAAAAGCAGGCTCTGAGCTAGAACCTACTGAACCAACTCTTTGTAAAGTGTATCTAACTGTGTGGTGGAGAGGATAAAGTTGAGCTGAAATAGCAGGAAAGGAGGTGTTGGGGCAGCCTTGTTGCCCCTCAGGTGGGTGTTACAGCCTTCATGGAGCTCATTGCTGCCTGAGCTGCAGCACATTGGCATTTCTACACCAAGAATATGCCCGAGTGATGGGTTGCTTGGGAAAGCCTCTGCTTTAATAAGAAAGTTGGTGTCTATCCACACCACTCCAAGGTTATTGAGAATGGCTTTCTCCTCTCCTGGCCAGAAGATCTTGCTGCTCCATTGGAGAGAATGAAGACAGCCAGGGAGAGTGCACCAGCTGGTAGCCTAGTGGGCTGTGGAGTGTTCCTGGCTGTCGGTGCAGCTCATACAGGGCGTCTGAGCACAGCCTGCGGTTGCAGGGCAGGGCTTTCTCTGCCAGGAGTATGTTTGCAGCACCCTGGGTGTGTGGGCACCGGGGAACTTGTGGCAAGGGGAGCAGGATGGGAGAACACAGCTTGCCTTGCTGTGGGGGGTTGAGGCAAGCACTGCACAGGTAGGGTGAAGGCAGCACGCTGAAAAGCTAGGTTTCTCCCAGGTTTTGAAGGAGGAGGATCTCAGGGTTCCACTTAATTCTGTGTTGCCTTGTTTCCTGGCTAGCTGTAGGGCTTGTCTGTGCTTGACAGCACTTGTTATTTCTCCTTACTTGTTTGTTGGAGGTGGGGGAAGGGAAGGTGAGGTACTTTCTATTTAAAACCAGAAGTGTTTGTCATCTCCATCCAGATGTATTAATCCACACTGGAAGGAAGTATGGCATTCACATTGCCCTCTGTAATCTGGGAAAGCTCTGGATGGATGTGTGCATCATCATAGGAATTGCATTGCCCACTAGTGCTTTCACCGCTGTCCCATTTTGCATAGCTGGCCACCTTCCTCTCTGAGATTTTGCACTCCCTATTGCAGTATGACTAAGTGTCACCCCTTTATTTTCATCCTGGCGTGTGGCCAGCTGCACCCTCTCACAGTTGCAGCTTGCAGGGAGCTTGTGCATCCAGAATTACCTATGAGTTAGGCAATAGCTGTGTGTATGTGAGCTGAAGTCACAGATTCCCAGGCCCTCTTAGGAGAAAAGTATGGCTAGCTTTATCTAAACAGGGGCCATCAGACCACCTCACTTGAGGAGTACTGTTAAGAGTAGAGGGAGAGGTGGCACATTCTACCTCTGATCCAGAGATGTGAAAGCCCAGCAGTGACAGGGAGGTTTCTGGGAGAGTTTGTGTAGCTGGCCTTTAGTTGGCAGTTGCCAGTTAGGTTCCTGTAAACTTGTCTGTTATGTTACATTCCCAACTACAAATGCTAACTGAAAGTTTGCTTTGGCTTGCCCAGCTCCTGGGTGTCTCCTGGGTCCTCCTCCGGTGGAGGGCCAGGCTGACCTGTAGCAGGAGCATGACATAGAGTGCCCCACAGACAATCTCTTCCATTAACTATTGAGTTTTGTCTGTAGGTTCTCCATATGTGAAGGATACAGGTGTAGTCAGTCATGTTCTATTGCTTCCTCTACCATCTCCATTAAATCCTTATTGCAGAGACATCTGCGTCTTTCACTACAGTGAACCAGCCTTCAAGCAGGAGCTTAATTGTTTCCCCTGACTAGATGCCTACGTCCTCCCCTGCTGTCTCTGCAGAAAGTTTGCCTGTCCCTTCTGCGTCACTTCTCAAAGCTTCTCTCTTGCCCTCCCTGAGGTGTGCAAAACACCTGGCAGTAATATGATGAGACAAATCTCACTTGGCAGCTTCCAGTGTTGATCTGCTGTGCACCTCCCTTTACCCTGTCTCCCAGTATCATCGTGGAACTACTCCAAATGCGGCTTTAAACTTGTCCTTTCACCTGTACAAATCCCTTGCAACAGAGCCAGGGAAGTGGAAACTGGGTCTTTGAGCTTAATAAGAGGAAATCCCGTGTTGTGTACGTCTGTAACAGCACAGTGAGCAAGAAATCCTCTTCCACTCGTAGACTGTGGGCTTGAGTTTGAGGATCTTGTAATTCAGACCTTACAGACAACCCTGTCTTTATTAGTAATAAACCTTCCTTTGCCATCAGCTTGTGTCTGAGACCACCTATCTCCCTAAACAGTCTCACTGCTCCCGGGAAGCCTGTTTTTGAAAACTAACTGTATTAGGTGTGATGAGCAGTACCTTTCTAGTCACTTAGCAGGGGAGTCTCGAGTTAGGCAGCAAGAAGAGCTAAGAGCAGTGTAGCACAAGGGTGATGTGATGTGGTCGTGGAACCTTTGTTAATAGAGAGGTAGACATACCTATTGGGAACAACACAAGCCTTGGGCAGGGTGGCTGCTTGCAAGCTTGTGACCCTGCTACTTTCTGTGCCCTGCTGAGCTCTCCTGTTTCTGGGCTGCAACTTCTTCCTGACAGTCCTGTACCTTTCCACGTGCAACAGTTTCAAATGATGATTTTAGTGCCAAAGTAGTTGGCAATTAACTAACAACAGTAAGATGTGGCAGAGGCCCTGTGGGAACTTTGTTTTGAATGGACATATCTCTTTGAAACACACTATCTGTTGACATTTTAACTATTTACAACTACTTGCTGCTTTGAGGAAAAAGTCCAAATTGCTGAGTAATCCCAGTTTTGTAAGAGAGATTATTTTATATATATATATATATAT
>VZTM01029763.1:81547-120958 GCA_013400555.1 Jacana jacana | reverse complement strand
TAGGAGATTCCAGTTAAATATGAGGAAAAATTTCTTCACAGTGAGAGTGAGGAAACACTGGCAGGGGCTGCCCAGGGAGTTGTGGAGTCTCCTTCTCTGGAGACATTCAAAACTCACCTGGACATGTTCCTGAGTGATCTGATCTAGGTGTTCCTGCTCCAGCAGGGGGATTGGACTAGATGAGCTTTCAAGGTCCCTTCCAATCCCTGTGATTCTGTGAATACTAGAGAAAGTCCCAAAAGCAGAAGAGAAGGGAGGGGAGCCACTCGGGTTTCTCTCTTTCTCATGTCTTTGAAGGTAGGCATTGTGTGTCATAGGATAGGTAGAAGCCAGAAAGATAAAAGCAGTGAATCAGATTCTACCATCCTTTTCACAGATATTTCCCAAATGTACATTCCCTAGTGCTTTGTCATGTCTGAACTTCAGATGCAGCAAAGGATGGGAAATTCCACTATATCCTTTAGGAAACTGGCCAACAATCCTGAGATTATTATTATTATTTTTTTCTTCTAAACTAAAGGGGTAGTCTAAATGATCATATAGTTTCTCTTTAGATATGTCCACACACACCAGAGGTGCTCCTCTCAGCCCATGTGTTGAACAACTTTCAAAGATCTTGTGTAATGTCCCAGCTATATAGTAATAAAATTTTAACATTCCTACTTCTTATTAATGAATTCCTGTGATCATTTGCAATAAGGTGCTGTCGCACATATATATATGTAGATCTGTAAATAGAGCCATCAGCTCTGAAGTATAGTACAGACCTTTCCCTGTTGAAATCAAAGAGACCTCTTCAGACTCAACTAGCCACTAGAAGAGGTCATGAGAGTTTGTCTGCCGTGCCCCACAAAAAATAATGGAGATTTTGATGACATTTTGAATGAAAACCTTGTTTTCTGAATGCCTTCTGGTTTCCCTATTGAATTTGTGATGTCTAGCCATGGCCAGCCCTTCTCATAAGTTGCACTGCAGCTGTTACAGAGAGATCAGCATCTCGACTCTGTGGCCAAAGTCACTTTCTGGATTTGCATGTGAAACTGAAAAGACACCCAGTAGTTTTATTTCAGTGTTATTCTTGTACTGGAAGTTATATCAGCTGTTTGCCTACCCTGTCTTGATAGTTGTTTCCAAACTCTTATCACTCACTAAGTATGTAATTTGTTGGGGTTTTTTTGTTTGGTTGGTTGTGTGTTTTTTTGTTTTTTAGTTGGGTTTTTTTTGGGGGGTGGGGTGGAGGGTTTTTTTTGTTTGTTTTTTGTTTGTTTTCTCTCAGCTGCATTACCACCTGCTTTTAAAAGTCTCTTAAGCCAGTTAGATCCACTGTATCATTCCATGTAATAAGGGACCCAGCTTCTCTCAGTGAGAAATGCCTTTGTGAAAGGTCTAGAGCCACAGGTCTTACAAGGAGCAACTGATGGATTTGGGGTTGTTTATCCTGGAGAAAAGCAGGCTTAGGAGAGATCTTATTGCTGTCTACAACTTCCTGAAAGGAGGCCGTAGCGAGATGGGTATCGGCCTCTTCTCCCAAGTTACAAGAGATAGGATGAGAGAAAATGGCCTCAAGTTGTGCCACAGGAGGTTTAGATTGGGTATTAGGAAAAAAATTCTTCACCAAAAGGGTTATTAAGCACTGGAAGGCTGTCCAGGGAAGTGGTTAGGTTACCACCCCTGAAGATATTTAAAAGCTGGGTAGATGTGGTGCTTACGGACACATTGACAGTGTTAGGATAATGGTTGGACATGGTCAGCTTCAAGGTCCCTTCCAAACTAGATGATTCTGTGATTCTATAGTAGTAACAGGAAAAAATTCATTTTTCTTTAACAGGATGTGTCACTAATGGAGTCCGAAGAAACCAGTGAGTGCGGTACCACTCCTCCAGAAGGCAGCAGTGCTACTGGGAAAGCCTGGGATTCTGCAGCAAGTGAAGGAGAGCATCATGCCCCTCACACATCAGCTAAAATGAGCACCAGCCCATCTGACTTTGCAAAGGGAGCAGAGCTCAGCACTCCTAAGGACTGCCTTTCTTCTCCAGAGGAAGCAGCAGAGATGCTGGGCAGACCCTCTAGCCCTGTGCAAAAAGTACCAGCAGGACTGGAAAAAGAGCAAGGTGATGCAGAACCTCAAAAGGGACTTTCAAAATTGGAAGGAGAAATGCTTTTAGAGGGGAGTGGACTGGATTATTCTCTGAAACGCAAGCAAGTAGAGCTTGTTGACCTGGAAAGCAACCAGGACTCTTCATCTCTCAGCACAGTCCAGGATGTGCCAGCCATTGGCAATGACATCCTGCAGGCTGTGGACCTCAGCACAGAGCTTCCTCACTGCCAGGCAGAAAGGGCTCTTTATGACTCAGATGCTCAGGCTCAGCATCTGAATTCTCCCTTGGCTGATGCCATTTCTTCTCAGAGAGAGACACTTAAATGCTTCTTGGTGTGTAAAACTGTTTCAGAGGGGCATTATAAGGCTGAACCCTTTCTAGATAAGAACTCCATGGATTCTGTGCAGGAAGCTGATGCTGGTGCAGAGCAGAAGCAAAGCAGCAACAGAGTAGCACCAGCGAATAATGAGCAGCCTACTTCAGAGGAAGCCTTAAAGGACACAGGTAAACATTACAGCTCTGAAAATGCTAAGGGAAGCATAAGAGCACTCCAGGGTTTGGAAGAGAATACAGAGTATTCTCTTTCCCAAGAAACCTCCTCCCATCAACTGTCTTCCACTTTAACAGATGACAGACAAGTAAGTTCACTACAAGCAGAAGGAAACATCTCAGCTGGTAAAACAAGGAATAGCAGTATGGTCAAAGACCAGGGAGCAGTAATGGTTCCTAGAGAAAACTCATCCACTTCCAAAGGTCTCCATCTTGAAGATGGTCACAGAAAAACAGAGGGCAAACCTGCCTCTGCAACTGAGCATACCTTCCAGGTAAAGGATACTGCTAAAATAATTAAGGAAGTGAATACTACATGTCATAAGGAACCAGCACAGGAGGAGGCAGTGTCTGAACATCAGCAGGAAGAGAAGAAAGAAGGGTGGAAAGAGGAGAATCTGACAGAAGGAGAATCTTTGGAGCCCAAACATCAGAAAAGCAAGGAACAAAATAAGCAGGAACAGCAACTGCAGAAGGAAGAGCTCAAACTGGAGGCTCTGTCATCAGCTTTTAGATCAGAGACATCTCCTATTCCCAGGCATAATGTGGAGAATGTTTTTTTGGCTGAGCAAACAGGTTCAGCATTTACTCCTGGGCAACCTGGCTCTGTGGGTCAAGATCCTGGTGAAGATGTACTGCTGAAAGTTCATGGCACAGAATCAGATTCTGAATGTCAGCTACCCACTGTCAGTCCTCTGTCCTCAAATAACCTGAACCCAGTGGAAGAAATTCCAGTGGCAGCTCCACAGACATGCCTTATTTCTGGCCAGGCAGCAGACCTAGAAGAAGACAACTCTGGCCACTTTTACTTCAGTGGGCAGGATGTGGGAGAAGCCAACTGGAGTGACAGGACCAGACTGGATAGAGAGGAGGAGCATAGTAATGAGCATGGAAAGGCTGTCCAGAGGTTTGATTTTGGATCATCCATGGATGCTCCACTCCATGGAGAAATGGCAGCACCTTCTAGTGCAGAGAACCCAGAGACTTCTGTTCCAATGCACTCTTCCACTGGTACCAAGAACTTGGAGCCATCTGATCCAACAGATCCTCATCTCATTACAGAAAATTTGGGAAAAGCTGAGCTTCAGGACTTCATTTCAACTTTACCCTCAGAGCGCACCTCTGTGTCTTCAACATCTGGCCCACAGCAAGAGGGTGCTAGTGTAACCGCCTCTGTGACTCCCAAGGACTGTCCTGGCACCAACCTGAACAAACTGCTAGACTCTCCAGAGAAGCCAACCAGCCCAGCTGCTTCTGTGCAAGTGCAGGACCCAACATCAGGGGAAACTGCTAGTTTGATCAGTACTGCAAGTACTGATCCAGAGGAAGCCAACGTTTCCCGTGAACTCCTTACTTCTGAGGAAGGTTTTAATGAAGAACTTAGTGGCCCATCTTTCTCTGTAATGTACAGGAGCTGTCTTCCTCTTGAGAGAAACCTTCCTGAGGAGAGGACAGAGGCTATCATTGCACAGCCGTGGGAACCATCCCAACCACCAGATAGGACTTCCACTTCCCTGAACCAACCAGAAACAATTCAGCAACCCTCCTCAGAAATAAGTGCCTTTATTCAAGGAAAAGAAAAGGGAGCAAGTGTGGGTCATGAAGCACGACAAATGCCTTTACTTGAGGATTCTGACTGCGGTGTAAACCAAAAAGAGCTTGGATCCAGAATCTCCAGTGTCCTGAGCACCCTAACTTGGCCCTCTGAAGAAGATATGGTCCTTGCTGTGAACCAGCAAGAACAACCTCTGTCCCCTGTGCCACACTCAAGCCTACCTCTGGTGTCTGAGCCTGATGCCAAACAGCTTCCCCACCCTCCTTCCCATGTCCAAAGCCCCAGTCAAGCTCAGGCCCCTGCACATAATGCTAATCACCTTGCCCAGCCTCCAGCCCTTGAAAGTTACCAGCCATTGGCTCCTGTACCCCACTCCAGGCCGCATCCCAACTGTTGCATAGACGATAATAAGTTACTAGCCACGCACCCCAATATAAGCCATCCTCTCCGGACTGCTGCCTCTGTGTTTAATTCTAACACTGTGGCCTCTGCTTCTAATGGAGATGATGTAGCAGAGAAAGATGACCTTGTTCCAGTAACTAGAAAGTGGGATCTCAGTGACTCAGATACCCACGATACAGAGACTTCTGATGACTCAGGGGTCAGTTTGTTGGCCAAAAGCTTTTCTCCCGTTGGAAACGAGGAGGCCAGCTGCTGTGACACCAGTCCTGAAACAATGGATCAGCACATGGATATGCAATGGGGAAAATCTTCACCTGACCACTCTTCTTGGCCCTCACTGGTAAGCGTGGTAGCACACAGAGACTCCAAGAGCTCAGACACTGCACAGCCGCTTCCAATGATAGCATTCACCAATCCAATTCATTTTTTCCAGCTTAGTCCTTCATCACTACCAACCACCAGAACAACCTGCCAAGAAAATGAGGTCTCAGGTGAGCTGCGATGGGAGCAGCAGGTAGGCACCTTTGGTGGGGACACAAAGAGCACTGAAGCTCTTTTGGCAACCACAAAGAAAATGGAAGATGGAAGGAGGGTCAAGCAAATGCTGGAAGGAGGAGGAGAACAGCCAAAGGAGGAAATACCCAGACATCCACCCTTGGAAAAATCATCAAGTTGGCCAGACAAAAAACCAGTGAGGGTAGTTGCAGAGGAGCCAGCAGCCAATCAAGAAAACCCAATTAAACGGCGAATAAAAAGCAAGGACTGGCACCGGCAGGGCCTGAAGAGGGCATCAGTACCACCAGACATCCTGCAGGGTGAGTTCCATCTTCTGCTCTCCCCAACAAACTTACTGCAGGTACCAAAACTGTAGGATTAAATTATATAGGCAGTGTGATAGAGCAGCATTGCTCTCGTGCTTTCCTGGTAGTACTCATCACACCAGCCCTTTAGTCCTATCGCTGTCCTGCCCTGAGCTCCCCGATCCCAGTTCCTCTCTGCTGCCCTGTAACCAGTGCGTCCTGCTTGTTCTCTGAGAAGGGCTGCACTCAGGCAGGTTGGTTCCCTCCTTTCACACCAACACCTGCAATGGAGAGCTTAGCTTACCTCACGGATCCCTCTCTCACCTCATGGATCCCTCGCTCTTTGACTTCGCATGCAGCGTCTGTTCTTGTCCTTTCTCTGTGATTGATGGTCTGTTGCCCTTACTCGGTAACACGGCCCTTTTGGCCTACCTGCAGGAACGGGTTTCTTGCTGGGCTCAGTTTAGAGCTTCTGCTCATCATCTCTGCTGCCCTCACATGGCCGTTGCATTCTGCTGTGCTTGTAGCAGCCCATTTCCAAGCAGTTCAGGAAAATGCATGCACACACCCTTAGTAGCCTACATCTGTTACAGCATGTTTTAGTTCCTTGTTTATTTGCTACCTCCCTTTATTTTGCAACTGACACCTTTAGGTTCCAATTTGACCTTCTGAAAGAGACAGAGAGGATCTTCCTGAGAACGTAGGATTTGAGATTACAGATAAGAATGTAAATTTGTCAAGCCCAAGGTCCCAGCTTGCATAGAAGCCAAACCACTGATGTCACAAATGGAAAACATGCATCTTCTGTAAAGCAGTTCATTCAGATAGTATTTCTTGACAAGATGCATGTCTGTTCTTTATTATATTTTCATGAACTTTAAACATACTTGCTTCTTCTCAGTTCTTACTTACTTTACTTTTCAAGCTCCACAACATGCTAGATTTTTTTTTGGCACAGAGGAAAAATAGGGGAGTGTTGAAGGGTGTAAATTATTTGGTAGCACTTGAATCAAGATTTGTTCATGTATTTGACCTGTAAATTTTTGGTTCCAAATTTTAAGACATTCAGGGCAACAGTACTGCTTTCCCTTGAGTCATACTTGCAGCTTACTCTTTGGGCTGGCTTCCTCCTGTTTCCACTGAATTTTATATATGCATCATATATATACATGCACACACACACCCTATTTAATGATTATTTTAAAATATGAATTATATATATATATATATATGTATTTATATAAATTATATATATACACACCATATATGTACACCCTATTTAATTAAACCCCTCACAAAACAAAAGAAAATTCTGCTCTTCCTCTGTTTTACATAAACAGCAGCTGACTCAAACAGCAGTTTGTGAGTGCTCACATAGTACATAAATGTGAGAATTGGATGATGGCATGTATTCTCGGGCCACATCCCTTCTAAGAGTCTTCACAGGAGTGACTTTGTTAGATATACAGCATTTCTGACCCAGAAGTCACTGAGAGTTTTCAGGGCACAGAGTCCACAAAAAACTTTCAGATGTGACTGGTAACTTTGGGTCCATTGATCCTCTGATGCCTGGCCCAAGTTGCAGAATGGGGAAAGGCAGTACCAAATAGAGCTCACAGGCAGTGTCGACTGAAGATGGAAGGTGTTCCTGCTCCGGCAGGGGGATTGGACTAGATGATCTTTCAAGGCCCCTTTCAATCCCTGATATGCTGTGATTTGAAGTCTGTAATTTGAAGCTTTAGAGTTACTTTAATTTCTGAAAGTGTTGACCTTAATCTTACTATGAAATGCCAATGTGACTAAGTAACAGTTGTAAAGTGTAAGTAAGGGTCAGGAGGCCACCAATGCAAGACCACCGTACCACTTAGAGTACAGGTAAGTGATATTTGTCTGTCATTAGGATTGTAGATCAACTTTGAAGTCTGACTTGTGTTTACTTTTTAATTGTCTTACATGCAGAAATCCCTTCTGTTCCTTCAGAGGAAGAAGCTCACAAGGCAAACAGAGAACCACCAGTCAGTTCAGAAACAGTTATATTGCGGTAAGTCTCTCAAAGGCTCCTTAGAATTTGCCCCCGTCCTGTTGAATAGACGTCTGATGCCCTCCATTGTTCCTAGAGGGACCAAAGATGACAGTAAGGAGTAGAAAACTATAATAAAATTACTTAGGGCTGTGTTTCAGTCTGTGCCCTCTGGGAGAGGACCCCATTGCAACAGAAGTATTTCTGTCCCTTAGGACAATGTCTCCATCAAGTCAAAATTTGTTCTTCATTAAGGCATGTGGAGCTTGAGCTTGTTGGAAAGGGAAGTCCTTGCTGGGCCAGATCTGTTACTAACATTTGGATAAGCTATGTCTGGCACTGTGCTCTTGATTGACTCTTCATTTCCTAATGCTTATTGCCTGACAGAGAGAAGAAACCTACAGGTGCAGTGGAGAACTTAAAACACCGGCACTCCAAACTGATCAACTCCTGTAAGTACCTTCTGTCTGAAGTGCTGTGGCCGACCCCTCTCCTCCATCGTCCCTCTCCTTTACAGTGAGCACAGAGGAGAGGGCCTCCTGCCACATGGTAGCAAGGAGGGGGCATTAGAGAGCACCTATGGAGGCCATGAAACCGGAGTCCTGCAGTACACTCAGGCAGCTGGTGATCCTTGCTTTTGTGGGTGCATATGGTCTAATGTGTTCACTTATCCTAATCTGAGATTGTAACAGAGTTTTCTCCAGATTGAAGCAGAGGGTGAGTAGCTGCTGTAGAAAGTATAAATGTATGTGTTTCTCTTCACAGCAAGATTGCTGTATCAGGAGTACAGTGATGTGGCTCTGAACAAGGCCATTCAGAGCCAGAAGAGAGTGGATTCTTTTGCAGAGGATATAGAGTCGAGTTTTCCAAGCTCCCCAAGGCTACGGAGGAAAGTGCTGTCTCCCCAGGACTCGTATCTGCAACGTCTGTCGGTCTCATCTACTGCATCCCTCTGGCAGGACATCCCCATGATACGGGGTAGCAGAATACTCCTAAATATGTCCCGTGATGAGCAGAAGCTGCAAGAGGTAATGGACAGATGTAACAAGGTAGATGGGTGGTCTGTAGTCAAGAAAAGAGTCCCCAGAAGGGTGGCTAAAGTAGAAAGAAAAAATGTCTACTGTGGGTATGCAGGTCAAATTCGGAACTGTAGAGAAAAGGTGCCCTGAAGAAACAGACAATATCAGTGACTTCATGAAAACAGACACAGAGAAATTGGATTAAGATAAACCAAAGAATTTTGAGCATGTTCAATGCAAAAGAGCATTTTAAAGATGAAGACTTCTAGTATTCTCCCACACATAGGCTTATGAGAGATGCTAATAAAACCACAGTGAATTGCGGTTCCTGTGGTAGAGTGTAAGTTCACCAGATTGACCTATGTGAACTGCAGAACTGAGAGAAAACAGGAGGAAGTGTGGGTTCAGCAAAAGGGTACAGAGAGAAACTGGGTAAGGAAAAGGAGAGGAATTGAACAGTGGATGGGAGGATCCAGAGAAAGAGGTGAAAATAACAGTACGGGAAACATGATAGAGGAAAAGATGGGTGATGTGGATGCTGGAAAATTTATGAGAGCACGTGAAACAGGGGACCTAGTGAAAGTGGAATTGAGGGGGAATAAAAAGTAAAATGAGAGCAGGTTGTTTTTCTTTTAAGTCATACTGCAAGTATGTCTGGAGAAAGACAGACTGTGCATAATGGCATGCCTGCCCTTCATTCCTAAGGCCTCTCTTTTGCAATTACATACTATTTATATCATGTACTGGGAGGTTTTCTTGCTTTGGCCCCGTTTCTTCTCTGTAAGACTCCTCACACAGATTTGCCTAGTCTACTGATGCTTTGCTCCCTTCTTTCATCTCTCAAGGCCAAGTTTGAGTTGATAATATCAGAGGCTTCGTACCTGCGCAGTTTAAACGTGGCGGTGGATCACTTCCAGCGATCAGCAGAGCTCCAGGCAATGCTCACCAATCAAGAGCGTCAGTGGCTTTTCTCCCGCCTTCATGACGTACGGGATGTCAGTGCCAGGTGAGACACGGCCCTTCCAGGACTAACACCCTCCGTGAAGCATAGACACAGCCTGTCCTTTCCATCAGTAACACCTCTCCCTCCAGTTCTGTGTGTTCACTGACCTTCAAGGTAGATATGCACGTAGAGCACCTCGTGATTGCATACTGACACTGCCCTGAAAGGAACATTCAGCTTTTTAGGTGTCAGGGGAATGTAAATCTTGGGGTTAGATCCCAGATATTATGGTGCAGTTGTGCACAGGGCACACAGGTAATCACAATGTTCAAAATGCTACTGTAGTCATGCCCTATTGGCTTCAGCTAAGCTAAACTTGACTAACTAGACCTTGGCTCAAACCAAGGAGGTTATGAGGAAAGGCTGAGGGAGCTGGNTGACATTCTGTGATTCTGTGAAATGCAGCTCCTGCCAAATAGAAGACAGGGGGCAGCTCCGTGAGACCTGAATGAAAAAAAAGAAAAAAAAGAGGGGAGTGTGGGGGGGAAGTAAGTAACAGCCATCACTTGACAGAACCTAATGGGAATCAATTGAGCATAAGTCACAAAATATAGACATGACCCCACATGCAAGGAATCCTGTATGTTGTAGGATTCTGTTCTGCTTTTCTCCTGCAAGGCTTGGCTGCATGTATCGCTAAGCTAGTAAGGTTTGCTGCTTTTTCCATTTCTGTTAGTGGGATTATTGTCATGTTGTCTTAGTTTTCAGTTGTTTCCTGACCGTACACCCTCTCAATAACAGGGGTCTCTTGCCTCTGCTTCTTCCTTGCTGATATCTACCCTTAAGTTGTCATTGCAGAGGCACTTTTGCTTTCTCTGTAAGTAAAGAGCTGTCTTGTGACTGTATGTGGGCTGTCAGGATTTTAGAGGACTGAGGACAGCTTCTGCTTTACTAAATGACACTGGTATTTCCCTCTCCTTTTATGGCACTGCAACCATGTGCTGCAGTTTCCTCTTCGACTTGGAGGAGAAATTTGAGGAGAACATATTCACCTTCCATGTGTGCGATGTGGCTCTGAAACATGCCCCTGAGTTCCGCAGGGTGTATCTGCCATATGTGACAAACCAGACTTATCAGGAGCAAACTTTCCAGCGTTTACTGTAAGTTGTTTTTTTTCATTTGTTACATCCTTCCTCCCCCTTAGTTCTTTGCTGCACCTTAAATATTCATTCTGTCAAATGATACAGGTACAGGCTCCTCAAAAAAGCAGGTACAGGTTTTTGGCCAGCTCTCACACCCCCAGCCCACAAGAACAGGCAGGAACCTTCTTCAGCTCAATGGCGTTTGGGACAGTAGGCCAGAGCTACCACGAGCTCCTCCTCGGATGCACTGGAAAGGGAGAGAATAGTTAATACTCAATTCTGTTGCAGCCTATTCTCTCTGTCTACTCCCTACTGAAGAGAACAAAGATCACTGTCCTGCATCATGGTTTTCAGATTACTAAGAACTGGAAAGCGGTAATTTCAAGTGAAACCCGACCTCAGTCATTCTGTGATTCTGCAATTTAGCAAAAATATGGCTTCTTAAACTGGCCGTCTAGGGGTCTTTCAAATGGATTGAAAATCCTGGGGCCAGAAAACACTGTTGGTCTCTCTTTCTCGGGGAGGTGGACTTGGAGCGTTTCTTGCCTTCCTTTTCTGTACCCAGTGGCACAACCAAGCATTAGGCAGGGGCCCAGACCTAAGCAAGGTTTCCTTGCCATTTCTATGCTGCTTCCCTCTGTAACAACCAAATTCCAGTGAAGCTACAGTAATTCCAAAAGACTGTTCCAAACGGGCTATTCAGGCACCCTCTGTGTGCTGCTGAATGGGAGAGATCTAGTCTTGCAATTGATTTCCTTTAGGGAAGGCTCAGTTTCGCATGGAAAGGACCTCCAGAATATTGTCTAGGGCAACATCTCCTGAGCATACAGCCTTCTTCCGCATCATTTTGAGGATGCAAGACTGGCTATTCTGCTGGCTGGTGCTACTCTCATACCAGTAAAGTTTTATCTTGCTACTGCCCAATATGGAAAACTGGATGGCAGCGGCTGTCTCTCAGAGGGTGGGAGAGACGTTAGCAGGGGAATGCAGCTCCTCTAAAGAGTAGCAAGAGGAGGGAGACAGCTGTTTCCAGACCCTTGGCACAGGCCCTGGAGGTGGACCATGCAGTGTAAGGGGAGAATACAAACTGCCATTCTCTCTGTGAAAGGTGTCCTGCTGACAGGGGGGAATTGAAACGTTGTTCTTCTGGCTTTTATTCCAGCGAGCTGTGCCAGAAAGAGGAAAGACAACTCCTGTCCTTTCACAGCTGTTAGAAACCTGTGCTTGCTCTTCCTCAGCAGTGGTGCAGTTTCTTGATACCTTGGGACAAAACCCAGCTGTTGGGAGTACTCCGGTGCTCACTGAAGCCTGGTATTAGGAAGTCTGTTCATTTGCTCTGATGCCTGGATGTCTTCTTTCTTTACCACTCCCACAGAAATGGAAATGCAGGGTTCCAGCAAGTCCTGGAGAGACTGGAAAGTGATCCGGTATGCCAGCGCCTCTCACTTAAATCCTTCCTCATCCTCCCTTTCCAGCGTATCACTCGACTCAAACTCCTGCTGCAGGTAACTCCTATTGATTCTTTGCTTCCCTACAGTTTCCCTCAAGCTCACCCTTCTTTAAGTTTGAAAGGTGTATTAAAAATATGAGCTAGTTCCAAGCAGTGGGTGGAAGGACCACTCACTGCATCTGTGACAAGGTTGGTGAGATGCTTCTAAAGCCACTCTGTTGCATATTTTGTGGATATACCTTTGCAAAACCAAATGCGTTTTTCATCATGCAAATGCCTGCTGTGCGTCAGACCAGCACCATGAATTGGATATGATAGATAGTCTCTGTGAGGCAGAGTGCAGTTTATATACTGGTCAGGATGGTTGCAACACTACTTCAGTTGTACTCTAATAATAATAAAAAAATACATACAGAGTCTTATCAGAACTTGTTGATTTATATTTTATTGAACTTTGTTGGCTTCCTGATGGGAAATCAAAGCAAGGGTTTGTTGGCTACTCTCTGTAAGGCAGAAGAACAGGCATGTTCTGTCTCTACTCTTTGCCTGCAATGTTGACCAATAGAAGCCTTTCAGAAACGGAACCAGCAAGTCCTTAATGAAGTAATTTTGAGCTCCTATGAAATGATTCTTGTTGATTTTTTGAGCCTTTTTTGAAAAGGAGAAAGACTACCAGGCAAAGAACAATTGTGTATGTGAGGCTGTTCGTGCTTGGATTGATGTTTGCTTCCTAGGCTGTGTAACTTGTACATGATAGTTAATGCAATAAGGTTTTCAGGATGCTCTGTGCAATGCAGCTTATCAACGATATTCTGCATCTCAAATTTCTGGCCTTGTTATCTCCACATCTCATCACCTACTACTGCTCTAGCCTCCCTTGAGGCTGGCATCCTAGTGTTTTCTTGTTTCTCTTACCACTCCCAGCAACATATGTCCAGCTTTCCCTTGTCTGCATTATGAAAAACATCTTCTCTCATGCAGAATATCCTGAAGAGAACTCGGCCAGGGTCTGAGGAGGAAGTGCAAGCAACACAGGCCTACGATGCACTTGAGAAGGTACAGCTGTCAACACATTCTGCAGCCCTGCAGAAAGGGATCTGGGGTGATATACACTCAATATGAATCAATGATGTGCCCTGGCAGCCAAAAGGAGATAACTGTATGCTGGGGTGCATTAAGCACAACATAGCTAACCAGTTAAAAGAAGCAATTGTCCCACTATAGTCAGCACTGGTGTGGCCTCACTTTAGAACTGTGTGCAGTTTTGGGCTCCACAGTATAAGGAGGATGTAAAAATATGAGAGTTAGTCCTTTTTGTTGCCATCTTTTGGGCATGAGGGTATGATTTGAGGGGTGGCTGAGGATACTAGGTTTGATCATCTTAGAGGAAACTGAGGGGTGACCTCATTGCTATCTACATCTTCTTCCTGAGGGGGAAGTGGAGAGGATAGTGCTCTTCTCTCTGGTGTCCAGCGATAGGATGTAAGGGAATGGTTTAATGCTGCATGAGGGGAAGTTCAGGTTGGATATTAAGAAAAAGTTCTTCACTGAGAAGGCTAGTCAAGCACTGGAATGAGCTCCCCAGAAAAGTGGTCATGGCCCTGAGCTTGATGGTACCCAAGAAGTGTTTGCACGACACTCTTAGATATATGGTTTAACTTTTAGGTTGCCCTGTGTGGAGTCAGGAGTTGGACTCAATGATCCTTGTGGGTCCTTTCCAACTCAGGATATTCTGTGATTCTCCACAGCCATACTACATGCTGCCAAGGCACCTAAGTGGCCCTGTCCTTTCTATTGATCCTCCCCCTTGATGAGGGCCCTTGTCACTCTCTTGCATGTGCAGTGGTAGCTGTGAGCAGAAAGCACTTAAGCGGGAGCCAGTTGAGAGGTGGCTGAACCTGCACCAATGATATTGAACTACTTTTTTCAGGATTTGCTCTTTCCAGTTTCCTAACTACCATTCCCCCCTGGTGCTCCTTACCTTTGTCTCTAATTATTGGTTGACTACTACCCTGTTGAGAGCAGGCCCTTTAAGAGGGAGTTACTGAAAGGGCACATATGCAAATAAGTGGAAGTAAGCAACGAAGTGAAAGCGAAACAAAGTGTAGGAAGCAGCAAATGACACAAATGTTGTAGCCAATCATGGGGCAACTTTAAGCGAGTGGAAAGTGCGTGGAAAGCTCGTGGACAATATCCCTCTCCCTATCGGAAATGTAGTGCTTAGCGAATGAGGACCTGTGACTTTAGAACAAACTGAATCTGCTTTCTGACTGGATTGTACTGCTTTCTGGTTGGAGAGCCTTCTGATTAAAGCTGAAGCTGATCTACCAATCATATGGATTGCGTCTGGCCTCACTGCTCCTGGCCGCGGCACTACCCCAGCCCTCACAAGAAAATAATGCTAAAAGTATTGGCAAGACGTTACTTTATTGCATCCCTTCCTCTACCCTATCCATTACAGAGGCAAGATTTAAACTTTTCTGGGACAGCTTGTTATCTGGAATTTGTTACAGCAGTTAGACTTGTTCCTAGCTAGTTTCTGTTCTGTATAGTGAACAGTGGAGCTTCTTGGAGAGACATACTTTCTTACAATCCCTCCTCTGTTCTCTACCTAAAGACTAGTTCAACATGGTGCATACTTCCTTAAAACTCCTAGGATTGCACCTACCTGCTGCACAGCTCCCAAAGCACTGCAATCTGAGGTGGGTGGGCAAGATGCCATACACTGAAATCCTTAGGCTCTAGCTGTATTCAAGCCAGCGCTCTCTCTGTGACACTATTATCTATCTGCCCTGTGTCACATCAGGCAGCTATGTAGGCTGCTTACAGGCTGAAGTAATTCTTTTTCATTGCATCCTATCCTCACAGGTACTAGAAACAAGCTCTGGGTTGTGGAAAAATTGGGGCTGATGTCTCTCTAATCAGCCTCTGATGTTTATGGTGGAGCATCTAATAAGAGCTAATGCTGAATGACCAGCAATTCAACCTCTGCCACCTGAAAGGGGAGAGATGTCTCTAGTATCCTTTCCCTCTCCCAGTATCCCAAAGGTAAACCAGTACCTACTACAGAGACTTCATCTAAAGAATATCTTCCTTAAGAGAGAAGGATGATCACTGTAGGTAGGAAAAAATTTAGTATCCTAACCTGGAAATATACTTTTTTGGAAGGAGGATGCCTAAGGAATTGTCACTTACACTGACTCTTGAGGGGCTCCTGGGACTAGTACTGATCCCATCAGGCAGATCATCTGCCATCTCATTGATGATCTGTTTTCCTCTGCAGCTCATCAAGGATTGCAATGAAAATGTCCAGCGCATGAAGAGCACTGAAGAGCTGATCTACCTCAGCCAGAAGATTGAATTTGAGTGCAAGGTGAGCTCATCCATTCCCTGGGCCTTGTTCTAGCCTAATCTATTTTCTCTCTTTCCTTACAAAGCTGCTTGCACTCACTTTTTGTTTTCTTCTCCAATATACACGGAACTGTTGAACCAGAATATTATACACAGGTCAGTTCTTCATCAGTGCTTTCCTTGCCTAATCATTCAGGTCACCCTTCAGCTGAAGGAACCTATCCTGACTTACTGCTGTCCTGCTGGAGAGATGAAGGCACACTTCCTCTAGAAAAATGCAAATCCAAAACTCATGGATACCAACTTCCTTGAACACACTTGACATAGCTGTTCATTTCTGTCTTGCAGATATTCCCACTCATCTCCCAGTCAAGGCGACTTGTGAAGTGTGGTGAGTTGACAGCACTGGACTTCACCACCTCCAGTCCAAAATGGAAAGTCACCACCCGTCCCATCTACCTACATCTTTTCAATGACTGTCTGCTCCTGTCTCGGCCAAAGGAGTGAGTGCTTCAACACAATTCTTGCTGCCCCTTCTAAAATACCTGTCTCTCTCTTGGTCTGGGCTTTGGTGAAAGAGTCCTTTCCCTCTGCCTGCCAGCAAGTGGCAGCATTTGTCAAGTCACTCTCCTAACCCTACATGATGTGAGTATCATGCAAGTATGTGGAATCTGATAGTCTGAAATCTTAATTGCAACATATGATAATATAACAAGATATCCTCTGATCCCTAGTGCAATGCTTCTGTTCTGCCTTTCCATCTCTATAATGTGAAACACTTCAATAGTAACCATTTATTCTAGTTTTACTTGGTAAACAATTTGTTTCTAAAGGACAGTATGAGGATTAGTGAATGTGCAAACCACTGGTTTGTCAAGAAACTAAGAGAGTTTTTGGTTGGGTGTGTTGGGGTTTTGGGAAGGGGGTGTGTGCTTTGGTTTCTGAGCTGCAAGCTATCAAATAAAATTCTGACAGGATAGAGCTTAGTATTTCTACCCTTTTCATTAAGGCTTCTCTCTCTTCTCTGGCATTCCAAGACTTCTAGCAAACTAGCTTAAGGTGCATGAAAGCAGATGAAGACTCATTGAAAGCTCTTTCCTTTCCTGACATCAGAAAATTATATGGGCATCTCTCTACCTTAAAACTCACAACTTGTTCTTTTCCTCCTCTTTACCTACAGGGGTGGACGTTTTGTTGTGTTTGATCATGCTGCTTTCTCAGATGTGCGTGGGGAGAAGTGTGAGATGAAACTGCACGGAGCAAACAAAAATGTTTTCCGTCTCTTTCTACTTCAGAATAACCAGGGAAAGAGAGTGGAGTTTTTGTTTCGTACAGAGACACAGTAAGAGCTCAAGGCTACCCTCAGTATATCCCATAACCATAGCCAGACACTTTCTTGGAGCCTGATGGTTGTCCCTCAGCTACCCAAATGCTGAAATATCAAATGCAGCTGCAGAGCAGAGGCCTTGAAAACAATCCTTGTGTCATAACAAGTCCCTTATGAACTACCTTGCTTCTCTCTTGTTATAGCTGCTCATACAGTACTACCACATCACATCATCAGCCTCCAAAAATACGTTTTGCCTTTTCCCATCCCCTTTCTTCATTTCCACTTACTCTGCTTCCCCCTGTCGTCTCCTGTGAGCAAACCTGTATGTGCCCTTCCCCCCCCCCCCGCCCCCGATTCCTGTCCCTCACATTGAATCCTGACACCTATCTGGTGATGTTTTCCAGCACCGAGAAGCTGAGGTGGATCTCTGCTTTGGCTCCTCCACGAGGAGAACTGGACCTTCTGGAATGCCCTGGTGAGACTGCTCTGTTATTATAGCAATGGGGGTAGCCTGACTTAAAGGAGTTGGGGCCACTGTGAGGTGGAACATCCCAAAAATTATTCCAAGGCAGAATACTTGCCTTTTTGTAAACAAATAAGACATTCATGGCCTTTGCCTCAGTGCCAGGCTGTGCCAGTTTTTTTACTTGTTTTTACTTCTCATATCAGGTAGAAGACCTGTTGTCTGCCTTTCTGTTTTCTGTTCTTTAGTGTCTGGGCAGTCCCTATCCCTTACCTCTGCTGGGGCTGTTCCACACAAGTTTACTGTTGCTTGCTGGTGTACTATTATGATCTTTATTATCATTGTTCTCCTCCTTTAGATGCACCACAGGTTCAATGCATAAAGACCTACAAGGCTCGGGAAAATGATGAACTGGCTCTGGAGAAAGCAGATATCATCATGGTTATGCAGTACAGCAATGATGGTGAGCAGAATGTACTATGTTAAATTAGGGGTAGGGATTTACTGTAGTAGTGTAAAGCTTTAACAAAGCAATCAGGCTTCAGGAGGAGCCAGGCGATGAAGAAGACTCTTCATCTTTGTTGAGACACTTTATTTGGAAGCTGAAAAGGGGATCTTTTTCTTTGATCTTATGGCCATGTTGGAGGGGGCTTTTTGGGGAGACTGGAAAAATGCTTTGACTGTTCTGCCTCACGTTGTACTTCTCCCCACGCTGCAGGGTGGATAGAAGGAGTAAAACTTTCAGACCGGGAGAGAGGCTGGTTCCCTTGTGAACACGTGGAGCACATCTCCAGCAAACAGGCGCGGCAGAAGAACCTGAAGGAGGAGCAACGTGTGAAGAATGCCAAGCAGCAGGTCTTCTGCAAGAAATAAGACTCGATTTTGTCTGGACCTGTACAGTCTCCCTCCCGTGGGGAAAACCATCTTTTTTTTCTATTGTGCCTCAGAAGAAACACCTCTGCAAAGAGCGTTAATACAGCACTTTGACAGAACCAGGTACTTTTTTGCCAAAGGAAGCAGGAGTTCCATCAGGAAAAATCACTCACTTCCTCGACGTCACCAGGACTACGGCAGCAGTAGGGGGGGGGCGGGGAAAAGTTGCATGTATTGCTTGCTTTGTGGTAGTAGGGAGGGACTTTAATCAGGCAGAGGTCTGGGATCTGGATTTTTGACAATATATACCTGGTTTTGCCACTGACAAGTTGCAGGACCTTGGGCAAGTCACTTCAGAGTTCTGCCTCGGTTTTCCCATCTGTGAAATGGGGGTAAACTCACCTACCTCACCGGATGTTGTGAGGCTAAATTCACTAGTGTTAGCGTACCAAGAGCTTTGAGTTCCTGTGAAGGAAGGTGCTAAGTGCAAAGCACAATATAGTTGAGGAGAGTGTTCCATTTGAATGTCCTCTTGATATCTTGATAGTGTAATTTCCTTTTAGAACAATTTATCTATTTGATCGTGCAAGTCTACTGTTTTTTTTGGATAGACTAATATTTCATTGTACCTAGATTTAACTCGGTCTCAGCCTACTGCTATTGGCCCAAACCACGACGGATTTATTGACAGCATTAGAAAATCCACTTAGGTGAAGTTTTCAGAAGCCACTGTGATGATTATCCCTGCCTTAAGAGGTTATCAAGCTGAAGAATCTGTTTCACAACAGTCACCTCCTTTCTGAACAAGTGTCCCAGTAAGCCATCTGAGATGACCCTTCTGTATTTTGCTTCCTACTCAAAAGTAGAACAGTGACTGTCAAGGAAGGTTTTTGTTGTGTGTTGGTACACGCCCTGTACAAAATAACCATGTGTAGGCATATGCAATCAAGTGGCACTTTCCTGCTGCTCTTAATCTGATAGCTGACGTGGTATTGCATGCACCATTTTGCACACTTATAGAAAACACTGAGATATTTAGCCACTGTAGATAAAGTCAAAATATGCACCAGGGATTTTGTTCTTTTTCAGAACGCTCTGGTTTCAAGTCCAGTTTACATGCAGTCCTGCTTTTGTGCAGAACCTGTCTATTTGAGGACGTGCCTTCAAGTGTAAAATACTGTTTCTATGTTAAAGTGTTTGCATTCAGTTCGGTCAATGCAACTTCAAGTATAAGAATCAATACACCAAAGAAAGCAACGTGTAGCCTTCTTGCATTTGATATATTTGAAGAATTAGTTGTCTTCATATCTCCAGCTTTCTCTATCTGTAACACTCTGCCTTTAATTCCCATGTACGTTGTATCTAGTATAGCGTATTACAGCCTATTTATATCAATAATTTTAGCTGGATTAAAAAAGAAAAAGTTGCTTTTAGTCCTAATAAACTCATGCACTTCTCCAGGTAAACAACTTTCTGCTTTCCTCATTACTTAGCTTTTCATCTCAAATAACAACGATTCAATATTTACTGAATATTTATTCAGTTGTGTTTTTTTCAATATAATTTTCCTTTCTAAGTGACTATTAAGTACAAATAGTTATACTTGGCACAGGCAATGAAGATGGCTTGCTTTATCAGACATACCTTTAAGATTCTTCAGAGCATTATCACCAGCTCTGAAGTGACAGCTGCTGCAGGTTCCATAACGCTCTTCAAGCTAAAGGGATGACCTACAGTAGATGGGAGTCCAGTCCTCTCTAGCAGTAAGACAGGATGCAATTATGTGGTTGTCTTTTGATCTGTGGCCCAAACTACAATCTGCCAATATTTATTTTTTTTCCCCCCCCTCAGAAGAACTGAAGAACTGTCCCTAGCTAAGGACAAAAGCCAGGCCCTACCTCAAACTAAAATAACTGACATAAGAGTTACAATCCTTAATGAGACACTTGGATGCTCAGAGCTCCAGAATCTGTCTGAGGCTGTTACAAATCTGTACAACACGTAGGTTGCCAGGATTGCCTCAGAGTCTCAAGTGGGATACAGAACGCTGCCATGGGATCAATCCACTGCACGCCCATGTCTGAGACATCCCATAGCTATGCCAGCCTCACCTTTGCTACTTGTATCGTGAGAAGGCAGGCTGTAGGCATTGCCATTCCAAAGCAGAGGTTGTCTTGATAAACATTCTAAAAATCAAGAATTCTCGACTCTTTCAATTTCCAGTCTCAAAAATGATCAGGCGTATTGCTCATTGCAGGCTCCCAAGGTGGTTTCTGTGTTGAATTCTGGATGTTCTTGTTAAAATTCTTTTCGAAACAGGAAAACTGCAAGGCCACTTGTGTTGTTGTGACTGACAGGACTATATTTTTTAACTAGTTGGATCAAAGGTTAACTTCTCCTTGTCAGAGGTACAGCTTTATTTCCTGTTAGGTTTTTGTGTGTGTGTTTAGAAGCATTTAAAGGTCAGCATATGTTCATGAGAGTGCTTATGCTCTGGTTTACTTGGATTTCTTTTATTTCAGATAGGCCTCCACTTCTCACTATTTACTTAAATTGGTAGCCCCAGCACCATCCTGCCACCAAAATCCATAAACAAACCTGCACTTGCTTCATGCTTTTTGAAACTGATTAACATCTTCCTGGTGTGTACAAACTTAAACTAGTATAGTATCTTTTACAAGTCAGGAGGCAGGAATCCACTGTGTCCTATTACAGTCTTAATTGCAAGTCAGGCTCTCTCCCTATATTATCTAATGTGGATCAGCTTATTGCCCAGAAAATCAGTATTAAACAGTAACAGAAGTGTAGTCTTTGTCAGCCACATCCCTCTATTTCTCTAGTAAGATCCTCAACGAAGGCCCACAGCGTAGGAACACGGTGTAAGATGCCAGTGTATCTTAAACAGCTGGCTGTAAATTGAAGCATGAAGAAACCACCATTCAGGAACCTGTGGAGGCTGATAGATTGTGCTGACAAAAGAAATTCAGTATTTCTGTACTTAAAAACAAGCTCTAGAGGGCAGCTGTGCTCATTGGGGTTTTTTGGTGTGTGTGTGGCAAGAACAGCAATGAAATAAAAGGATGAACTACGTTTAGAAGGCTTTCTTGAGAATCTGAGAAAAATGTGGTTTATGAAAATCAAGTGTTACAAATGCTGGCATTTTTATATAAAAAAATTATGTATAAAATACATATATGCAGCTCAAAAAAAAAACCCTCACAGGCCTGGAGACCTACATTGGTCCCTCCTAAAGGAAAATAAATGAAAACACTTGCAGTTCTTTTTCCCTTTCACAATACTAGAAAAAACCTGTCACTAGGACCAGAGTTCAGTTAGTGAACACAACCTTGCTGTAGGAACCTCTAGAGCAGTTAGTGATTTTTATTTCTGCACTTTAATATTGAAGAGGTCCCATCCTCTCTAAGGTCAGAGCTGTGTTCTGTCAGCTGAATGCCACCCACAAATTAAATGCCACTTAAGGCACAATAACATTCCGGCCAGCGTGTCTTGCATTTGGTGGCTGAACCAGGTGCACTGTTAGACTAATTACACTGTCTCCAAAATGCTGGCAGCATGTGTTTCAGGTTACGCTCATTTAAGATAATGAAACTACCCCCAGGTGAAAGCATCTGCAGAAGCAGGACCTTTGATCGTGAAACAAAGACAGGGCATGTGGGGAGACCCACAGTGGGAGAATGGTGCCATGCCGGCGATGAGGGTGGCATAGCAAGACAAGGAATGAAGGATGGTGCACTCGCCTTGGTGCAGCAGAACACAGTTAAACAAGTCACATTCTTCAGGCAAGCGCTGTCACAGCTGTTTGTACTTGAGTTGTGTTTACAGCCGTCTGTAACCACCTTGGTGGTTAGGAAAGCTGCACACAGAGGGTGCAAGAATGGAGGGGCTTGGTTTCTGGAACTACCGCCACCTGAGCTACAGCACAGGTCTCTCCATCAACTGCATGCAAGAAAGAAGTCAGAAAAGACAGGCTCGGTTGGCTCCTGCCCTTCAGCTCATGCAGGCACCTGCAAACACACAAAGCTGTTTGAAATGTTACCTGCTCAGAGAACAGCACCTGGAGTAGTTTCGAGATCACTAACTGCCTGCTACCGCCTTGCTAGGAGCCATGTATTTTCTTACTGATTGTTAGGAGGTGAAAGGATGCAAAACTACAGGGCCCAAAAGTCAAGAGGTGCCGTTTGTTTCTCGCGACCACCAGTTGATGGAGAACCAGAAGAAGCGCTGAACAAGCCAGAGCACTTGAAAAAAAATGGATCTGTCTTCCTGCCAGCCCGCAAGGAAAGATAACGAGTTTTGTCTCATTAGTATTATGTGACCCAATTCTGTAACATCTGGGTTTCCAAGGCATGCTATTAGGGGACATTCAAGCCCGCCCCTCAGGGGAGCTGGGTGATCTTTCAGGTGCCCTCAGACGTCCCAGAAACGTTTCTACCCGCTCAGGCCCCGGCTGTCTGTCTAGTCCACCCCTACCCTGGTGGCCAGCTGAAGATGCCTCCCCAAAGCCGGGAACGCCTGAAGGGGCGGGAAGGCAGGCGGGGCAGCACGATGGCCGAGTGGCAGCTCCGCGCCCCCTCTACCTGCGGCTGGTGGGGAAACCCTCCTCTGCCACTCCCTGGGCGCCTGAGGTAAGTTGGTCAGGTAGCCTCGGCTCCGCTCTACCCCCCAGGGTTGCTGACCGCCCAGGTGGCCTTGATGAGCTGGCCGGGGCAGACGGCCGCCGTCCGAGCTGGGCTCGCCACCGAGCGGAGCATTAACCGGGCCGGAGTGGGCTGGAGGTGCCACCGCTGAAGGCAGCATGGACGGGGCGGGCACGGAGGAGGAGAAGGCGGCCAAAGGGCTGGGTAAGGGCCGGGGAGCCGGCTCTCATTAATGACCGACGGCAGGGGTGGGGGGGAGGAGGAGGCACCACCACCCGGCAATGAGCCTAATGAGCCACCCCGGTGGGAGGATAAGGACCTTGGGGTCTCCTCCGGGCCGTTATGTGTGCGGTGGACCCGCCGTGCAGGCTGTGGCGATGAGGGCCTGCAGCCCTTAGCCCCTGCCTCCCCCTCGTCTCCTCGGGCAGGCGGCCCCATGCTATCTTGGCCCTCGGGGGAAGGGGAAGCTGCTGTTTTGCCCGGAGTGCTTTGAATGGGGGGATGAAGTGGGTGCCTTCGTGGCCTTTGTGTCTGCGGGCTTGTAAACGCCCCTGGCGAGCTGGGGTGAGTGTTGTGGGCAGGTGGTCTTCCCCTGCTATAACGCTGAGGGGTTCCCGCTGTCTCTGGGTTTGGAGAGCGCAGGCACGTAGGACTTTCACCCACCGTCCCCTTTTCCTTGTCTGAGCTTGTGTGGGTGCGGTTAATGTTTTTGTGTGTGTTCAGGCTGCTTTGTACCAAACGCTCCAAGCCAGCCTGAAAAATCTTGCTGTCGCTGTGGAAGTAGTTGCCTTGTTCACAGAGACGTCTAAGGAGGTGGTTGTGAGAAGAGGACTTTGCTTCCTGCCCGAGCTCCTTCAGCAGCTCAGGTGTTCGAGACTCTAGATGTACGATGTTCACAGTCAGTCAAATTCCCTACTGCTTAAGGCTGTGTTCATTTAAAAGTGGGACAAAGTGATGTTCAGTCTGGCCTCTTGTCGTATGAATGATGGAAGAAAGGAGTGGTTTGATAAGTCCTTATGTATTACCATGAAGGCCCATCTTTCTCTCCAAACTTGATTTTCATTCCAGGCCTTTTTTTTTGGCAATCTGAAGTTTTTGTCAGGCCTTTGCTGTATGTTTTAGAAATAGAGATGGTAATTTACTTTCTCTTGGAGGAGAAAATAGTCCTGTAGATGACTTCAGACAGCCAGGTGACAACCTCTTCCTTTGCTGTGGATACAAGGTGCACACACGAGACTTTGAAGTGTATTTTGTGATGTAAGGACATACTGGTGTTTGCACAAAAATAAGTAAAAAGTAAAGTAAATCAAGACCCTCAGCTGAAAATGCTAGTCCTGATTTGAGGCAGAGGGTGAGTGACAGAATGGACAACGTGTGAAAATACTAGCTTTTTCACGAGTGAGATGAGCTCAGAGGCAATGAGGAGGATGGTGGAAAAAAAGGAGTTAGTTAGAACTTAATTGGCTTCTGCCTCACTCATTTCTTGACCCTCCTCATCGGGATGTTTCATCTCATTCAACAGCAGGGGAAACTGTTGCTGCTTAACAAGATCAGGTTTTTACAGTTGCATAGTTTCCTGCTTCTGTCTCTTTCCCCTGCAACTAATTTGGTTGTCTTAATCCTGTAAGAAGCAAATTAGAATGTCTTAGAAACTGCCTGGCATTCCCTCATACTTCCATGGAGATTCTCCCAGCTGACTGGTGGGTGGAGTTCCTTCTTGATTAACAATTGTTTAAGAAGGAAACATTGAGGCAGAAAGCAAGTCCATTATTTTGGCATTGCTCTAATATATATCAAAAGTAGGACAGACTGAAATGAAATTATTTTAGGTCTTTCCCCCCAAAAATTAAACAGCCATGTTGCTCTGCAGGCACAAACAACTGAGATGCTGCCAACAGTCTGCTCAAACTTTCCTTTTTCTGGGCAGAAGCAGATATTTGGTTTTGGGTTTATTATTCTACTTTCTGTTCTTGAGAAATAGTAACCCAAAGGCGGGGGGGGGAGGGGGGTGGTGGTGGCTTGGTTGCTTTTGTGTTTTGTTTTGTTTTGTTTTTAAAGTAGCAGCAATCACAGACTCAAGCATTCTGAGGCAATCAGCAGATTTTTCTTTTTTTCTTCTTTTGGAAATGTATATGCCAACTGGTGTATGTTGTCTAATGCTTCTTTTTTGTTCTGTTGCCTACTTCAATAATTTCTCTTGCTGCACTTTCTCACCTGTCTTCTACTATTCTACTCTTACCTGTAATGCAGTTTGGGCTTTTTATTAAACTTGGTCAGATCTCTTATTTTTCTCCTCCTCCAGCTAGTTCATTACCTAACTTGTAAGACTGTCATTCATAAGTGTTGTGGCTGAAGCTGCAGAAAGCTAATTTAAGGCAGTTATTAGAAGTTTGTACAGTTTATTGGGGTTTTGCTTGAGTCAGCTTGAGTTATGGTAGAAAACGGAAACCTCTGTGTGTCAAAAAGTGATGTGATTTGTCAGATAATCACAGTAGAACAGAATTTTGCTTGTGTTTTCCTTTTGTTCGTTTTACCAAGGTGACACTTGGTGACTTGGTAAGTCGTTGGTTCTTGTTCTGTTCCTTATTCCAAAGACCTCTGTTATCCCCGGTGCTGTTTGCTTGCTGCTGTATTTGTAATATGCAACCTTCCATTTGTACTCTGTGTCCAGAATTAATTCTTCCTATAGTTTACAGTTGGTTGGTTTTGCAGGCATCTTCACCCTCAAAATGAGGCTTTTCTCATCTCGGATATCTGAATATCTCTGTGTGGACCATATTGCATTCTTTGCTGTTGCTTTCCTAGCAGCACTCTGTCCTGGTAACAGTCTTTATTTTGAACTCTCTTCTTCTCTTTGCTGCAGGGTTTCATAGTGTTGTGTTTTCCTTCTCCCATAGCTGAAACTTCTATTCCAGGCATACCCTTTTTCTCACACCATCGAGGCACATCTGCCTTAGACGATGTCCATGTGGTGTGGGGGTTTCTCATTTTTCTGTTGTAGAGTGCAAGGACCAGAAGGAGGACACGTCGCTGAATACCGAGCACTTTGTGGTAGATGCTGATGCTGTCAGAGGGCATGGTACGAAAAGCAGTGTGCTCTCTGCACTCCAAAGCACAGCTACAAATGAAGAAGTTGAGGATACCTTGGAAACAGAAGATAAGAACAGCCCAGAAAAGAAGGTGGAGGAGGATGGAGGTTACTGCACCCTGCAGGCAACTGGGTCAACTTCCCAAGACTCAGTGGTTCTTGACAAACAGTTTGACCTTGCCTCAGCACAGGGGCAACTGTCAAATATCCTTGCTGAGGCTGAATTTGCACAGGAGTCCACAGGTCAGTCAGGGTCACATGAACAGTGTGAGAGCTATTACTCTGATGGGATTGAAAAGGAGGCAAAAAAGAAAAAAAGTAAGGACAAAAGTGGAATGTGTGCTGAGAAAGCATCTAGTGGAATCCCTGGAGATCTCTGCAGGCAGGATGTGTGTGGCCTAGCTACTCGCCGATCATCCAGATGTACTTCAGCCATCATTGCGGCTCAGCAGTCCTACAAAGTGTACAAAGTGCCTTCATTTCTGGAATTCAGAAGTAGCCATGATGGGACCAATGGGAAAAAAGAGTTATTTGAGAATCCAGAAATTCTACCACCAGTCAGGAAGAAGTCACGCACCTTCTATAGTGCAGGTAGATACCGGGGAACCCACTGGCAGACAATGGCAGTTGTGGTGCCAATGGTGCTGATGTTTCCTTCACCACATTGAAGGCCCAACATGGGGGTGTTGAACTGCCCTGACGGGTGTTGCAATGTATTCTTCACTATTAGACATGCGAAGACTGCTTCAACTAGATGTTGCTGAGGGCCTTAGGTTTGAAGCATCGCTGGTGACGCTTATTGTTTTACTGTGGAAGACTTTTGTTTATTTTTGTTTCCCCCTATCTTGTTTTATTTTGTTTGTTAGTTTGTTTCTTATCATATACCTCCTATGCATCACTTCTAGAGCAGCTAGAAGAGTTGGAGAAGATGTTTCAGGAAGACCACTACCCTGACAATGAGAAAAGGAGGGAGATAGCAGCTGCAGTTGGTGTCACGCCACAGCGTATCATGGTAATGCCTGTGTGGGTAAGAGTGCTGACTGTGGGTTCTCAGCAGAAAATTGACAAAGGAGGACTGGGAGAGGGAGGAGGAGGAGCTTGAGTAAGAAGGAAAGAGGAGCTTATGAGTAACAGGGCAGACTGCACCTGCCTCTGGTGACAAGAGAAGGAAGAGGGCTCACAGGGATGGACGCTGCACAACCAAATGCCCCACTCCAAATGGCAGTGGGTTGTGTACTCCATCTCTTCCCATTTCCTAAGATGAGGCACCTAATGAGTAGTTAAAAGAGGCTAAGGAGATTGGAGTTAATGTCTTTTACCTCGAAGATCATGGGCAGCTAAAGAAACTGGTGTTTGGGGGTATCTTTCTGCTGTTATTCTTTCTGTCTGTTTGTAAAGAAACTTGTAGATTCTCTGGAAGAAAGGTTTCTGATGTCACCTGGTGATTTTTGGAGGCAGCCATTGTTGAGTTGTTGCCTGTGACCTTGTGTGTAGATAGTTTCCTCTCTGAATACATCCTTTGTTTCCATTTATCAGGTCTGGTTCCAGAATCGTAGGGCAAAGTGGCGGAAATCAGAGAAGTTGAGTGTGAAAGGCAGCAAAAAACGTCCAACTTCTTCAGCTCTGTCAGTCCCCTTTGCATCAGATGGTTACGGGTGAGAGACTTACTCTGTGTTCTGATTTATCCACAATGCCTAACAAATGAATTCTTTTCCTTTGCCATTTCCCATGCACCTTTAAGCTATGGAGAGATGCCCATTGAGTTAGACCTCTGTAGCCTGTCAGATTTCTAGGCAAATTGTAGAGGACCCTCTAAAAAGTGCTTTTGATTAACCTGTAGCACTGTTCTGAAGTAAAACTGTTGAAGTTGCATTGGATGAGGAACCAATGGGCAAGGGATAAGATAATAAAAAGGTCTGTGGAGTCATGTATTCAATCCCTTCATTTTTAGTTTCTGTGAATGCCTTCTCCAGGCACTTCATGTGCACTTGGGATTTCTTTTATCCCAGTCCTTCTGCCACATCACTTTCCATTTCCATGGATTTTTACTTGGCAATGGAAATGCTGCTTGCTTAGTTCAGTCTTATAGTCATGGGCTTCTTTGAAGAAATACAAGGTAGTAACTATCATAGGTAAGCAGGGGACATTTACTGGGAGGCAGGGAAAGGGAGTTTATGAGAGGGTAGATGGTCTTTCAAGAGGGAGTGAGCAAGTGAGGGAAGAAATTAATCTCTACAGGGAGGTATTCATGGCAGCCTGGAGTAAGAGTCGTTCTGTGAAGAAAACAGAATGAAATGACAAAAATTAAGTGAAAGATCAGAGTCCACCTTTCTGATTTCATTGCACTATCCCTGCTGCTTCTCCCAGTTCTGTTGGTACAGCATCCCTTGCACCGTTTCTCCTTGCACTTATAAGTCATCCAGCGCTTTCCCTTTCCACCTGCTAGTGATCTAGGATTTACCCATTGTAGGATAGTTAGAAAAGTGTATAGTTTGTCATAATGTTTTGTCTTGTCCTCTGGTCCATCCTCGTACTCTTTATGTATACCTCCAGGGCACCTCTTCAGCCCATGCCTCCGCTGCCTGACATTGCTCATGACCAGTCTGCCATGCTGAATGTAGACTCTACAGCTGGGAAGTACTCCGGCCTGCTCAGTGGACATCCTGTACCACCTACCTCCTCCTCAGGTGAGACCCCTATCAGCACAAGTATTTTGCGTAGCTGCAGCTGGTGGTTCTGGTAGGTTCCCAGACCCTTTGGAAAAAAGCCCTACTCCAACAGTCCAAAAAGGTACACCAGGTCTAATAGCTCTCTGCTAATTGAGTACCTACTGGTTATGTACCAGCACAGTGCTACCTCCATGCTAGCGTTAGAGCCAAATTTGCAGTCCTTATTCATAGCCTAGCACAAGCTAGCAAGGAAATCTGAATATGACTTCATAAGGATATGTGATCAGGGCATTCTTTCATAATAGCTGTTTGACATTGGTACTGCTTCTCTGAATGAAGATGGAAGTATTATTCTGGTTATTATGCTCTTTGTGGCAGATACACACATCCTATATTCCGCTTTAGACTGGAATGTTCTGACTACAACTTGTAGTCAAGTGAACTGTGTGAGGAAGGTGTATTGTATTAACCACTGGGTTTGTAGGGCCTCCCTCGGGTACTCCTATATCTTTAAATCTCCAAAGGAGGGTCCTTGTCTTTTCCAGCCGGTGTAATTTTCCGTTTTGTGCAGGACCTTGAGGGAGTGAGACTAGTCGAGTTCTTAAGCGTACAGCTTAATGTAATTGCTGTTGCAGTGTTGCTGAAAGCCAGCGGGGTGTGCTGTTTGACCAGTTTTCTGCCTGAGCTGTGTTTAACCTTCAAAGATTGATGGCAAACAAAGAGGATTTGTTCCATTCTGTATTCAGGTGTGAAGTATCAGAGCATTCCCTAGAGTCAAGGATGTTCCTTAAAGCATTTCCTTATATATGTTTACATTTTCAAGTTGGCACAACTAGAAAATATTTCCAAAGTGATGAGGACTTCAACACTTCCTTAGGGATGGATATCCCAAGCAATAGATGTGCTGACATATAGCACTGCTTCTATTTTCCTGCTTCCCAGTGCCATTCATTCTTTTGAATTTCATGACATAATTTCTGCCCCTTCATTGTATTCTAAATATACAGGGTTATCAATATTAATGGCAGTTCTGTGCAAGTCATTTTCTAGTAACGACTCAAAGACTTCAATGTATTTTTAATGGTGCTGAATACCTGAAAAGTATTTTGGCACTGGAGAAAGCAACTATAAGATTGTATCAATAAGCTTGGAATGCTAATAAATAGATATGTATGCTGAAAGTACTTAATAGAGGTACTTTCTTGATACCATAATTTAGCAATTCTGTCACTTAAATTTGCCTGTCGTAGTCTCAAGGCAAGGACTACAACAGTCAATCCTGTAAGCTTTTTAACCAGTAAGACTGCAATTCAGTTAATTCCAGTTTTTCTACTTCTTGCAGCAGACTAAATAAGGTCAGTGTTTGAATAATTCACCACTTCCTAGAATGATGAAGTTCTGGAGTCTGTTGAGTCCTGTATTTAATTAGATAAAGACCAAGATGTTACAAGCTAATTCATTTAAAGGAAAGAAACCAAATGGCCTCATATTTCTAC
Organism: Jacana jacana; assembly: GCA_013400555.1. Lineage (NCBI taxonomy): Eukaryota > Metazoa > Chordata > Aves > Charadriiformes > Jacanidae > Jacana > Jacana jacana. The sequence goes on along the minus strand of VZTM01029763.1, from coordinate 91,051 downwards.
ACTTTTATTCTGAACTTTCCTGATTCCTAAAGTACATCTGCACACAGGCAGGAGAAACTATGTCTGTTAGAGATAAAAAGTTTCTTTCAGGGCTATGATCTTGATATGACGTCTGTATTGAGCAATTTCTTTCTGGGGAATCTGGACATTGTGATGCAGTTCTCCATGTGGAAAACACAACAACCTTTCTGATAGGAAAGAAATGTCCCATCTGAATTTTTTGTACAACATGTAAGGAAGAAAAAGGACAAATGAATAGCCTTGAGAGTGGACTCTGTATGTGAGAAAAGGAGCAATAAATATAGCTGGGTTTTTACACCTTGAATCCTTTGAACTTGCTGCTGGCTGCCACCTCTTGCATATACTGTGTATGCATCTGGCTTTTATGATACACACTCTTCCTTTGCTTGTCTGAAACGCCTGTATCTGCAGTGTTATGGATGCATGAAGATGAGAATGTACTTCATTCTGCCACATCTGTGTGTGGGAACAAGCTTCCCCTTGTTCTCTTTAAATCATGCTGGACAAGAAGTAATGAAATCTATTTGTGTCATCTAAAGCTGACAAATAGTTTCCAGATACAGATCTGTTTGGAAATAAAAGTGCCTTTTCTAAATCACTTTTGAGAAAAGAGGCATGCTTTGCTAATGTGCACAAACTGTGAGGTCGGTGACTGGTTTTTAACCTGGTTTCCTGAGGGAAAGGAGGAAGATGGCGTTTGTAATGAGTCATACACTCGTTTTGTTTATGAAACCCACCCAGCCCTCCAAATTTGTTTAATCAAATTTGACATAAGGTGGATGTCTTAAAAAATTACATTCTTACAAAAAAGGTCATTAATTTGCAAGGCACAAATTTAGATTTGTTACCTGCAAACAAGGATCTGCTACCTGACACCTTTGGAGAGTGTTCAGTGCTGCCTTCTCCATTGTTTTCCCTTGCTCTAGCCAGTAGTTCTGACTGACTGTTGGCTTGTGGGTTCTTTTTGTATGTCCCACTGTTTCGTTGTACAGTTCAAACAAGCTGATTAAAAGTGCCAGCAAGTTGTATTTAAGAGGTGTTCTACCTTGATGGCAGTTATGGCTTCTGATTTAGATATTAATCACACTATTTGCCATAAGGGCCTTTTGTGCTTCAAAAATGCCATCTTGAGCTTGCTTTGATCTTAGATTACTTTTTTTATTATTATTGTTTTGCTAGACAGAGAGCTTGCTTTAAAATAAAGAAGGGTTTTCTTGACATTTGTAGTTATTTGAAGTTTTTTCTTGTTTTTTTTTTTTCTGAGATTTCGTATGGATATATATTTGTGATTCATTGGCTTAAAATATTGGCTTATGTTTTCTTTAGAATTGATTTTTTAGAAAGAAAAGTTACTTTCTATGCCTCTGGCTTGTGGGAGAAGGTTCTTCTGCCCCTCTAGTGGTTTTGCAGGAAATAAAATTATTTCACGTGGCTGTCTTGCTGAGGACACATGTCAGGAGCCCAGCCCATGCTGGTAGCTCTTATGCAAATAGCAAGATGATTATTCAGTATCAGAGATGGATTGTAATGGAAATTTTTGTGACTTAAATTAAGTTGGATATGATCTCTCAAAGAACAGTATATAAATTACAAGCTCTAATGATTTCACTTATAGGACTCTGGCTTTTGAACAAATTACTTTGAAGATGATGATGTGTAGCTGACATGGCATGCAAGAGTTGTATCTTTTAAACAAGTGGTAGGTTCTGGCCTACTGAAAAACCAGAAGAGGGTCATACTGATACACTTCTCAAAGCAATGCAGTTAGGGACTGGAGTAGATTTTTTTTCAGTCCATTAAATAAAGAATACTGTTGCTCTGAAGTTTAATTCATATTTTGTCCACTTTCAAGATGTCATTTACAAAAGAAATGTTTTCTCATCATTTCAAGAAAAGGATGTATCAATGAAGAGCTTTGTAATGACCTTTAATGTTCCAGTAAATGCTGCAGTTATGCAGGCATGTTTCACTAAAAGAAACTGGATTGGATAGTGTGTGACATAGAGACTCATGGTAATAGACCCTTTGGCTGACCTCTTGATTTGATGCTTGAGAGAACAGCCCTAGCAAGTAGACCATCTGAGGTTATTGTTGCTCCGCTTTTAAACAACATCAGCTGCATTGTGCCCAACACTGGGCTGGTCAAGCAGTTAAAATCATGGTCTCTGTCCTCTTAAGACCATCTGCAAGCAGCTGCATAGTAAACTGCCTGAATCATCTCAGGCAGCTCATTCCAAGGCCTTTTGGAGTCAATGAAATATTTCTTGACTACCAAAGTCATGTATGGCTGATGTCAGGAGCAGTGGCTCCCTTGCAGATAGATGTCACTCAGGTAATGAATCTTTTACACATGATCTGGTCTGGTAATACCAGTGAAAGCAGCTTCCTAGGACCTTTGAAAACCATGTTTCCACATTCCACATTTGAAACCATGCCCTGATATAATTTCATGGATACCTCTCTAGAATAGGTCTTGGTCTCCTTCAAGACTGGTGAAAAATTGAAATCACAGTCATCCTGACAGAAATATACACATTCCTTTTTGTTAATTTAATACTCTGTCCCATTCACTGGTAGCTATTTACATTAGAGAATGGATCTCTTAACTCTGCTAGGATGAAGAAGTTTCTTCCCAATACTGTTGTGGAAAGACAACTGTGTAGCTAAAGACTTAGAATATTCATTCTTAAGACAAGAGTAGCATTAGGACAGGTCCAAAGATCTGAAGCTGCAAGTTATTAAATTGCCCTCCAAAAATTCCCAAGACTGTGTCATAGACTGAAAAAAAAACCCAGAAATAGTAGAAGTTAGAAACAAAAAAGACCTATTGTTACCTTCCCATGTTCACTGGAAAGCCTCCTGAGGATAACTATCAACGTCAGGAAGAGTGAAAGAATTGTAAAATGTAAGTATCATCTCAAGCCAGTGATCTGAATTCATCATTGAAGAAGATGCTGGAATCTTCTGTAAATACAGTATCAAGCTTAGTAGATATTACTTCCTTGGGAATTGTGTATTCTTACTGCAATGTGCCTTTATTCAGAACATACAAATTCAATGGCTTTCTCTGAAAGGATAGAGAAGTAGAAGAAACTTTAAAAATGGCTGAACCAGCTCTTTGGAGCTCGAGTGTGCAGTCTTCACAATCACATTGTCTGTGGGATCTATTGCCATGATCCACAAAGATTATCTGCATTAAAGGTGTGGCAAATGCCTCAAGAAGCAGAACTTCATTCTTAGTAGGTGCAGAAGTGGATTTAGGTGTGATTTCCTTGGCAATGTCATCAACACTGCTTGTATTCATCCTGAGCAAGACTAAGGCCATCTGCAGAATAGCTAATCCTACTGTCTTTGTCGAACTAAAACTTGTATCAGGATATAGATTGTTGTTCAGGTAAGTTGTGCTGCGTTATCATAACATTTGTGTGAACTGCCACTTTCTGGGACAGAATGGTTAGGAGAACCAGTGCATATTATCATTTTAAACGAAGAGAACTTGAGTTTCATCTCTGGCTAAGCCATTCTGACTTGTAAAGAAACTAAAGGTTGTCTTGACTAGTGCTTGGTTGCGTGGAACTAGATCTGTGCTGTGTCAACAAACAGGAATGTGCCAGGTACGTCATAGGATGCTGCCTGACATGTAGAAGTAGTATGTTCAAATAGAAAAAATAAACAGCTGAGAATTGCCTGGGCATATGAATGCTTTAGAAATGCCACCACAGATTTTGCTCTTGTTTTGTAAATGAGCCCCTGTTCAGGACTATTCAAGTTTTCATTGAAACATCAGGACTCCTGCTTTTCATAGTTAGAGAGGCTGAAAAAAAATTGAACGTGGGCAGATGCAGTAAGATAGGCACAACTGCACAGCACACTGGAGAATCTGAGAAAGGCTGCTGCAAGGTGTTGAAATGGAATCTCCTTATCAGCTCTCTGGGCACGCATGCCAAAATTCCATAAAGGCAGGTCTTGCTTGCTGTGGCAGCTTTTTGTTGAGGTTTTATTTTTAAAGCCTTTGATTCATACCTGGTGGAGTGCATTTGATGTTACACTCTATGCCTGCAAGGGTGAAGTACAGCTGCAAACTCTCCATGCTACAATCTTTCCCTGAATGCTTTAGAATCTGTGGGAGTAGACTGACTTTATCTGAACATGTATGTTCTGATAGCTGCCCCATCCTTGTGCTGGTTCAGCCTAGCTAGACTTGAGAAACCATTCAAATTGTGTCATGCACACTTGGTGGTTACGCATCTTGAGAGAAAATGTTTGCTATTTGGCATGATGAAAGAGAATCTTGTTCTGTTGTACCATGTGCAAGCTTCTTGAACGTTGGTGTATACTTGCTACTCTGGATCACCAGTATACATGATTCTGACCTTTTCATTTCCTATATTGTCCTCTTTCCACAGAATCTGTTCTGTAGGAAACTGTTCCTCTCCTTTTCCAGCAGTGACTGCGGAGACAGGTCATGGAAAAAGATTCTAGCAACCAAATGGTGTTGATTTCCTTTTCCATCTCCCAGCTTCTTTTTCCCAAGAGCCATCAGCTGACATCTCTGCATTTTTATTTTGTGTATTTATTTATTGGCATGACTCATCAGAGGCCAAATCAGGAGTGAAAACGTGGTTGAAAAATGGCCTAGACAGCAGATCTTTAAAGACACGTTTTTGTTTCTTTCAAATCACAGTTAAATTTTTTGAAAGGGTAATCTGTGCAACACACTATTCCCAGAGGACAGTAGAGATGGAAGATGGCTGGGAGATTGTTCCTGGCTTTTTTCCAGGAAGTACTTTTGCTTCATTTGGCTGCCTTCTTGAGAGCTGAATAAATCCAGTATGGCAGAGACTGAAATTATGAAGGTAATTTTATTTAACCAATAACCATCATCCTCTGTTCCAGAGAGCTTGCTACTATTCCCTTTTGCTTCCCAGCATCGCTGCTGGTACTTGTTTGCTTTTATTCCCATCAATTAACCTCCAGTCTTTCACCGACATCTTGCTTTTTTTGTTCTGCCACTCTTGTCATTCCTTCTGCTTGCTCCTTTTAATTTTGGATATGACAGCGTACTATGACAGTCTCTTTTTTTTGCAGTCTCTTCAGGGGCAGGAATGGTGGCATCCTGTGAAGCGGTTCAGACAAAGGCATTGCCACAGCTCAACTTCAGTTCCAGCAGAATGGAGTGCTTCCCTAGTCTTCCCAGTCCTCCACCCATCCGCAGGGCCAGCCTACCTCTCGGTCTGTCCTTCAACCGCCACAGTCATATTGTTCCCTTGATGCTGGACACTCCCAACAGTGAATGCAGCTTTTCCAGTCAGGAAAATGGCGCCAGGGAAACCTTCACTTACAGCATCCAGAATCAAGGGTAGGAATAGATGTGATTGTCTTTGAGGGAGATGAAAAAAGTGAGCCCCGGGAGAAGCTTTGGGAGGTTGAAGGTGGGACATGGGACAAGGAAATAGGTGGGAGCATAAATGAGACATTAGAATGTTCTTTAAACGGAGTATGAAAAATGGTATAATGTGTGTAGTGGGACAGGGTATCAGAAAAGTGATGCCTTTAATTGGAGTGCTTTCAGGATTGCATGCCTGTCATGTGAAAGTGGGGTTCAGAAGCACAGTGAAAAGGAATCCTTCAGAGAAGGTGGGTGTGATTTGGAGAGTGGGAAGAACTGAAGGGAACGTAATCCCCACTAGTGCACATCATTAAAGAAACCTGTTATGAAAGCAATTGGCTCAAGTGGTTTCTGCTGGCCTTGTCCTGTGCCTGGCATTTGGGAGAAAGGGTTGGGGTCAGATCAGGGTTGAAGTGACTGTCAAGGGGAAGACACAAGTTGTTTATTGCACAGGTTGCTGTAGCTGTTGACCCTGCTTTAATCTCTGAATTGCCTCTCCTGGCTTTCTGCAGTTTGAGTTCACCAGTCTCCTGCAATTACCCTGAGCAGCAGGAGTTGGCAGGCAACCTAGAGACCACATACCATCAGTACAGCAACCAGGGTGGAATTTACCAGCTGCCCCAATATCCCCAGCAGCACCAGCTCTCCCAGTTCCACCATCTGCCAGGTTACCTGGCCAGCAACGCGCTACCCTTTGTCAGCCTCGCTCCTACACCACCTGCTGAGTCCCAGACAGCATTCCTCTCCTTACCTGGTAACAGTGGAGTTATAACCAGTGGGACAGCAGGAGCCACACAAGGCTACGTACAAAACCACATGGGGGGACAGCTCTCCTTACAGCAGCCAAGTGGAAACTCAGGTAAATTTCTGAAATCTTTTGGCATCCTGCTTCTCTGGAGAAACTTAACAATACCCTGAAACATCCAGTAAAATCAATGCTCATCCTGATAACTGTGACAGAAAGAAGGAATGTGCCTATGCATGCACAAATAGATATATCTGCTGCCCATCTTCTTTTTTTGTTTTGTTTTGTTTTGTTTTTTAATTTCTTGTGTGCCTGTTGTTTTTTAAAGTGCTGAGTGACCCGTTAATTTGAATCAGGAGTGACTACGTAGGCTGCACGTCAGAGAGAGTGTTACCATGTGAATATGTCAGGTAGTGGATGGTTTTGTCTGAAATGGAGAACTAACTTATCTTTTGGGGGAGTGTACCGTTATGCAAACTAACTTGCCTCCGGTATATGTGGGTGGGGGTCAAGGGTGCAGGGTGAAAAAGGCACCACAGCAAATAGGATAGCTGGAGACAGCAAGAAAAGGCTCTTCTCAGTAACATCCAATGATAGGACAAGAGGTAATGGATGCAAGCTGGAACATAGGAGATTCCAGTTAAATATGAGGAAAAATTTCTTCACAGTGAGAGTAAGAGAACATTGGCAGGGGCTGCCCAGGGAGTTGTGGAGTCTCCTTCTCTGGAGACATTCAAAACTCACCTGGACGCGTTCCTGAGTGACCTGCTCTAGGTGTTCCTGCTCCGGCAGGGGGATTGGACTAGATGAGCTTTTGAGGTCCGTTCCAATCCCTGAGATTCTGTGAAAAACAGGCTTCTAATGCATCTGTGCTTTTGTGGAAACTGCTTTGAAAGAATGTTATGTATGTTAGGGTAAGAGAAGATAGAGGCCAACAGAGTACGGATATAGCTTCTTTCTTCTTCCCCTGACGTGAGTTGGCAATACCACTTAGATTAAAGCTGTTGAGCATGATTTTCTAAAAAGTAACTTGGAAAAATGGCATTGTTGGTCTCTCCTTGTTTTGTGTCAGGGTTTTATATTTTGAAGTTGTTCAAGCCCAGGTATAACAAACTATAGCCGCCCTTTTCTTTGGACTGTCAGCCTCCTTATGCTGACAGTCTAAAAAATACATCTCTGTTCTTACCACGAGAGGGAATAGAGTTTTCAGACCACGGCTGCTGCTGCTGGTTTTGTACCCTTTTTGTGGACCTTATCAGGGCGAGATGTCTGACTTGTGATGGGTACAAGCTGGCTTGTGTATACACTGTTAATGGCTAACATTCTCCAGAATAGGTTGGCAGCACCCGTGCTATCAGCACACTTGGCCTGGTTCTCGTCTCCGCTTGTAAGGCATAATTATTATCTTCTGTGGTTTTTCAGTTAGAAGTGCCAGTGGTAATCAGGGCTGCGTCCCACTGCGCCTTATTAATGTTTTTGTAGTGTGATGCCAGAAGGGTGTGTTGCCTGCTGTGGGGCATGTCGAGAAAGCATAAAGGGATTTGTAAAGGTCCAAGCTTTGTTAGAACTGATAAAGTTGGAGGATTGTTGAAGGAACAGAGGCGGAGTTGATTGTCTGTAATTTCATAGTTGTGTACAAGAAAGAGATTCTATGGCTGTTATGCAGTGTGGACAACCAGGGCCTGGACTTCCAGCAGTGCAAGGTGGGGGAGGGAACCAATCTGTCAGCATAGACACACCCATAGTTCTTATTTCAGCATATAAGCAAGTGAGCAGTTTAAATTACAGATATTAATTAGAAAACATTCCTGGATTGCAACCTTATTAAAGGAAAGTGAAGATTAAGCACCCATCTTAGGCTTTGCAGAGCTAACTTGCAAAATGGGAGTGGAGGAAAAAAATTGGGAGGGTGTTTATCTCTAATATCATTACATACACTCAGCATCTATGCTGAAGTAACAGTTCAGATGTCAGATCACAACAATGCTATGAACTTTTAAAGTGTTTTTCCTCCTAACAGTGATGTTCTGGATAGTGCTCTGCAGTGTAAACAGCAGAGGTAGCCTTCACATGCATGTGATGTCTGCTCCACTGCAGTAACCATCAAGGCATAACTGTGATACTGTACTTGTACTGAGCGTGCTCTCTTAAGCACAACTTACATGTTCTCACATTTTATGTGGTTTTAATCCTCCTTTCCTTATTTTCATTATCCTGTCTTTTACTTTTTCCTCAGCAGGCACCTCTGCCTATCGAGCTGTCCCCTGGAATGATTTCTACATGCAGGGAGCTCCATTCTCGAATCAGTTGCAGTTGCAAATGCCATTTTCTAGCACAGCAGGAGGACAGTACTTCCCAGAGCAGATTTCCTACACTCAGCTGCCTTGTCTGCCCTCCTCTCCATGTTTTCTTCAAGTGTCCAACGGAACAACACTGGGATTCATGCAACATACTGGAAAACAAAAGGGAGGGACACCACCAGACCAGAGTTTATACCAGTGCCACCAAACAGAGCCAGAGCTGACATCGCTTGCTGAAAGAGAGGAAGGAGAGAGTAGCAGCGAGAAAGGAGAGACTGTTGTTGGTAACTGAAAAGCCAGTTGATTTTGTTTATTTATTTTATTTTTTTTTTAAAGGGGGGAGGGTAAGGAAGGAGTTCCAAGACAACAGCAGCTCCTCTGAATTCAGGATCAAAACTGGCATGAACAGGAATGGAACTTTTTTTTTTCCCCTGGGTGCTGTCCAAGACAGGTGCAGTTATCCTATAGCTAGTTCTTAGATTGATCTATTTCTAGAAATGGGACTTATAGGTCAGAAAAGTAGACAATAAAGTTCTGCCCTCTGTCAGATGTCATCTGTTCTGAGCTGAATGGCCACCCAGGACTGATTATTTCTAAGATTTCCAAATGTGTATACACCTCTCTTCAAGGCAGCAAGTTCTTGAGCAAGAAAGGAGAAAGAGGAAAGCAGAGCTTTCTGTTTGGATTTCCATTTTCAGTCTTAAGTTGTGGAAACAAAATTATCTTTCTCTAGATTTGTTGAAAGGTGTCATCTGTCTTAAATATTATTTGGGGTGTGTGTGTGTTTAATTTTGAAATATAAAACATTTGAAAAAAATCAAGTAGTTCTGTGTCATGTAAGATAACATTTTCTCATTAATCTGTTCTTCAGATATTAAAGAAGATACAAATGACTGATGCTGCACTCTTGAGGGAAAAAAAAACAAAGGGGAAACAATACTGTTTTAAATTCTGCAAAATAAGAAGAGACAGAAAGAGAGAAGAGAATAGTAATTTTTGCAACAGAGGCACTTTTTTATTTAATTTTGGGGTTCTATTTTTTTTTTTTT
>VZTM01029763.1:38234-81522 GCA_013400555.1 Jacana jacana | reverse complement strand
TTTTTTTTTTTTTTTTTTTGACCATGATTACTTTCCTGCTGAGGAAAGAAGCAGGGAAATTTCAATCAATAAAAGATTCTGGTCTTTGTTTCTTTTGCAAATCTCCTGACTTTTATTCTTAATGAATTCCAGTCTTGAGGAGCTCACAGGCAGGAAAGAGATGATACAGTCACCAGACTCCCATAGGTAGGTGGAAATTCCAGATCATGCAAGAGTCAGAAGGTATGCCTGTTATCCTGGAATCTGTGGGGAAAGAGCCCAGGAAGATTAAGACGTATGCAAAACAGGAGGAGGAAGCCCAGCAGCTACACCAAAATTTAGGGACTCCAGCTAGTGCAAGCAGTGTCATGGGAAGTCCACCACTGGTTGGGTGTTTGCTAGTCCTGAATTCCTGAATTACTTTTTTTGTTTGGTTGGTTTTGTTTGGTTTTTTTTTAAATGAATATAAAACAATACCATTAAATGGCAGCAGAACTGTAACTATTAATGGAAGCAGAGTAAGCAGATCTGCCAGATATTTATTGGTTTAGCGTCCAGTTTGAATTGTAGATGGGTTTGAATGCCTGAGGATTGAATTGTTCAACATCTTGTTTTTTACAAAGTAGTCAATGACTCAAGTATTTGGTGGGTACTGCTGTCTTGACCTGCTTGGTCACCGTCTCTAGGACTGACCCAATGGTTTGTTGCTGAGGTGACTCAGTTGTTTCAAAAGGGCTTAGGCTCACTATTGTCTTTTTCAGTTATCAGGAACCGCAGACGGTTTACGTGAGTATGCCTTGCATTTACATCTGCATCCTGTTAGGATGTGTTGCAGTTCAATCTGACAGGATGTTTCATAACTGGGTCTTTTCTCTTGCATTCTTCAGACCTTACTGTGGGAATATCACACTGCAGTGCCAGCAGGACCAGTTGAGTAGAGTAAATGAGCTTGGCTCCATAGTCTTGGCTTCTGCTTTCCCTGCGACTGTCAGCCTGGGGAATAGATAACAAATACGTCTCTGAAATCAGCTGACAGCTGTTAAGTAGCAGAGGACCTAACTGAAGATTGTTTACTCTTGGTACCTAAATGGCTGCAGTCCCTCGGAACTGTAGTTCCCAACTGAGCTTTAACCACCTGAACGTGTGGGATACGTAATATGAGTTGCTGAAACATCTGTGAGGTTCTCACCGTGCCCTTGTGAGGAAAGGGCCTTGCATTATAGGAAGCTGGAGGTGCATTGCCTTTGATACCTTCTCTCTTTAACCCTGAGTCTTTCCACTGGCATTTGGGCACGGGCAAGGCCTGGAGAATTTTGATATCTATAGTGATCTGGGTGCCCCTCTTGTACCTGGTGAAATGAAGCATTGTCAGGGCATTTGTTTCAACTTCTCCACAGTCTGTTCATGAAGAGGGTCTGGCAGGAGTTGAATGCTGCTGCTCCTCTCCTATTTCTTTCTCTCATGTCTTATAAAACACTGTTTTATGCCTGGCAGTAGCTGAAGACTAAGCGCTATAGCCAGCGACAGATTTATATTGTGAATCTACCCATTTGTATAGAGATTCTGGAAGTTTCATTTCCTAGAGCAATAGTTTATTGCTCCAACAGGCTGAGAACTGGCGGGGAGTGTGCATTAGTTCACACTTGTTTCACTCAGCCACAGCTGAACAGCCTAAACCAATATTTCCAAGAGGTGTGAATAGGAGTTTTCACTGCAATTACAAGTGTGCTCTGAAAACTGTTAGCGGTGGTGACGGCAGAATTCTTCCCAGCAAGCACTGGTGATGAATCTTGCCCAGATCCAAACCCAATCCTTCCAGGAGATTTAAAAAAAAAAGGACAAACCCAATGGAAGCGTGCCAGCTTCTATGCACCAGAAAAGAAAAAAAGAGTGTAGAGGGTTTTGTGAGAAATACATTTTTTGGGTGTTGGTTGGTGGCACAGTCACGCAGCCGGCTGGCATATTCTGCTCACAAAAACATCATTTGGACATTCAGGATCACAAAGTGTTATGTGATGCAGTCTCAAAAATTTGGAAGATTGAATGAGGGCAGTGGAATTTTGGAAATGGAAAATCTTTTGCCTTCAAGCTTTTGGATAAAATGTAGGCTTCTTTGAGAATTACTCGATTTATTTCCACGCTTGTACCTTAAATTTGCCAGGTTCGATTGGGCTTGAATTCTTTCCTATCACTGTTAACAGCTGAACAAAGGGGGGCTATTTGAGAGTACATGGATGGCCAGATTTGTCCCTTCTGTGATTTCAGTGACTTGGCTGGAGCTAAACTAAAGTTAACCTCCTCTGCAGGCAGGCAGATCACTAAAATTAATCTACTCCACAGGTACCCAGCAGGTATGCTGGGTGCTGCCACAGCAACAGCTCTTGACCCTGAGCCGGTGGGATACATTAGAAAGTAGCAACATTTATTTGGTTTAGCTGTTGAAATTCCCAAGGTATTTTTTGCATTGCTTATTATAAAGAAAGCTACAAATAGCACGAGGAAAGAACCTATTGCTGAATAACAAAAATTGGTTTTTCTTCGTGTTGCTGTGCTAAGCTCAAGAACAGCATGTTGAAAAAAAAACCCAACCTTGAATTAGTTTAATGATTATTGTACCTTCAGAACCGGTGATAGAACTGCCAGATGAGATGGCACAGTATTAAGTCATCAGAACCAACACTGAGGGACTCCGGGTCGCATTGCTTAATTCTACTTGTGTCCTCTATGTGCCTGCACCTGCATGATCCCATCAGACAAGGGTTGGTAAATCTTGAACGTTAAGCCAATGGCTTCACAGAGGCCAGGGTTGCGGTAGCAGCCCACTAAGGGTTGTCGCTGGAGAAGTGAAAAGCATTTGATGTCCTGTCACGTGGCCAGGAGCTTAAAGGTTCCAGTTCTATGCAGGCATAGATGCCACCCTCTTGGGACACTTCTTGTGTCCTCTGGGCTTACTATATATATTGTGGCAATATCTGGAACAAGGGGGTGAATTTCCTCCTTTGGTTTCTTTTCAAGATTTTTGAGCAAAATGTGAAGAAGAGAGGAAGCTGCAGCCCCATTCTACCTGCAGGTCTGTCTGGGGTCTGTCTTGCCTTCTGGTCCTGGGACAAAGAGGGACACCAGCTCCTCCAGTGCTCTCTGCTGCAAGGGATTGGCTTGGGCAGAAGCCTCTGCATAGTTTTAGGGGACGAGAACCAGTATCCGTTTCTTCTATGGGAACATGGTTTCCTTCTGTCCTGGTTTGGAGTAAAACAGAACCAATTTTTATTCAGCAATTTACTTCTCCGTTAAGCCAAAATTCAGGGTATGTTTTTCAGACAGTGTCTGCTTCAGGCAGTGATAACATCTGGTATTTATAGTTGATGCCAAGGAATGGTATGCAGAGAGCTTCTTGCTTATCCCAATCGCAGGAACAACCGAGGTCAGCTCACTTTGTTATTTACCAAGTTGGAGGGTTGGAAGCAAAAGAGGGTAGAGGGGTCACACCTGTAGGGAGGAGCAGACATGACAGGTGACCCAAAACTGACCAATGGGGAATTCCATTCCATCTGCATCATGCTCTCTATAAAGCTGAGGGATCAAAGGGGTCGTCTCTTCTTCAGTGGCTGGTATCTGAGGAGGACTATGTTTGTCTGCTTTTGATCCTGATCCACGCGTTCCTGAATCCGGATCTGGAAGCCGGTGCCTGTCCATTGCTAAGTCCAGTCTGGAACTTTTCCAGCGCCTGCTGGAGATGGGATTGTCATCTTGGGAGCTCAATACTGGTTTTGTATACATTGGATATATTTCATTATTTTCTTATTGATATTATCTTTTAATTATTTTATTATTAATGTTTCACAAAGTAGTTTAGTTTCTCTTCAACTCGTAAGTCACTCTCTGTCTCTCTCTCATTTTCTCTCCTCTCCTCTCAAGGGAGATGCTCTCCCTTCTCTGAAGGGGAGAGAGGTCAACGAGAGCATCTGTTGTTCCTTTTAGTGGCCAGCCCAGCCCAAAACTCAACAGATTTATTTACCTTAACAGGGAAACCACACATACGCTTCTCCTCGACTCAGCCTTGTGGGGAAGTTGGGGTTTCATTTTTAACTTTCTTTAACTATTTTTTTGATTTATTATTATTTTTATTTGTTCTTCCTCTGGGCATGCTGCAGTGAGAGGTGGGTCAGAGAAGCAGTGGCAGGTTGTACCTTGACCCACTGTGACAGACTGGGCAGCCCTTTGTTTTCATGCCTGGGGTCACACCTGGCTGCCTGGGGGCTCAGTGCCCTCACTGCTGCCCAGGCTCTTCCTTGCACCTCATGTGACTGCAGAAGATGTCATAAAATCAAAACATAGTTATGTGTGATGATCAAGGATGGCAAAAGCCTCTTGTTTGGAGCTCGTAAGTGTGTTTGTGGCAATGCAACATCCCTGCTGCCAGTGCCACTGCTGCCTGGCATCTCCTCTGGCCATGCCCCTGCAGCTGTCATCCCTTGAGTGACCTGTGGGCCCATGGCAGCCTGCACCGGTAGAAGGGCAAGCTGGGGGCAGGAGGCTGCCAGCCACCACTTGTAATCTCTCTTTTTGTATTTTCACACTTGTATCAGCATGCTGGGGTGTTACACACCTGTGTTCTAAGTTCATCTTCATGTTTCACTAAGGAGTGCTTCGGTCTGCCTGAAACCATACTGATGCCACTGGAGCCCTTCTTGTAAGACAATGGTTTCTGGGCAGCTGCTTAATTTTAAACTCCATTGGGGAAGAAGGAAGAGAAATACAGGAAAGATATTGACCTGATAGAGTGGGTCCAGAGAAGGGCCAGAAAAAAGGTGACAGGGCCGGAGCACCTCTCCTGTGAGGGCAGGCTGAGAGAGTTGGGGTTGTTCAGCTCTTGGGAGACCTTGTAGCAGCCTTCCAGTACCTAAAGGAAGCCTACAGGAGCAGGCAAACTCCTGCTCCTGTAGCGGGGGCAAACTTTTTAACAGGGCCTGTTTTGACAGGACAAGGGATATTGCCTTTAAACTAAAAGAGGGTAGATTTAGATTAGATAGAAGGAAGTTGTATCACTTTGGTGAAATATCAGAACGAGTTGCCCAGGGGGGAGTGTAGATGCCCTGCCCCTGGAAACATTCAAGGTCAGGCTGGATGGGGCTCTGAGCAACCTGATCTAGTTGAAGACATCCCTGCTCATCACAGAGGAGGTTGGAGTATATGACCTTTTAAGGTCCCTTTCCAACCCAAGCTACTCTACGATTCTATGAAAACAAAGGTTGCTCAGAGACCTTTATTGAGAGGGCTCCCCACCCTCAGTACAGGCTCTGTGCTCCAGTGTGGGGACGGTGGGGTGGCTGGAGCACATCCTTGGGGAGCTTGCGAGGCTGTCACGAGGGGCTGTGCCTCGATGCCCGCCAGCTCCACCAGCCAGGGCCGACAAGAGGAGTTCGGAACAGCAAAAAACACTCTGCGAAAGCTGACAGCTTGCACAACCGCTGCCCAGGCTGTGTGACTGCAGGGATGGGAGCTGCTGTGTGGGGAAACTGCAGGCGGGCTGCTACCCATCATCCCACGCAGGGTGGCACCCTGCTTGGCTGGCTGGGTTGTTTACACTTGCTCCCTTTGCAACAACAAAGGCTGTCCCGTAATACGTTTCCCATAATTTCTGTTTGCTGTTCTCTGCAGAGGAGTCATGGTGTATTTTTACAGTGGCCTTCCATTTTGAAAAGCACCTTCCTGTTTGTGCAACCTTTCTCGCAGTGGCAGAGGAATACATGCCCTCCCAGCCCCGATGCCTGAGTACAGCAGAGATGAGACTCCTGAGAAGGTGTCTGGAATCATGCTCCTTGCTGCTGATTCATTTAGTTAATGGCTCAGAAAGAAAAGCCCTTTGTGTGCGGATGACTGCCTGGCAGCCAACCNACCCTGCCAGAGGTGCTCGACTGAGTCATTCCTGTGATTTAAAACGTTGTTTTCAACTTTGCCTACACAAAGGGAGGAAATGGAAAGGGAATCCCCATCTGTCTGCCTCCCTACAGGACGGGCTTGCCTTGTGGCGCTGGGCTGCTCCCACAGGAGAGCCTCTGCGTGGGGGAAGAGTGAGTAAGGCGTGCAGGAACATGCCTCTCTCTGTCCCCTGTGGCTATAAAGTCACGGAATAAAGGTGGGAAGAGTCAGGGAGGAGGCACAGGTGGGCAGCAGGAGGGGGATGCAGCCCTGTCTGGTCCAACACATAGGAGGATGCTGCCTGGGCAAGAGTGAAGCCTGGTTGGAGCCCCCTGAGTTGTGTTAGGCTGTCTGCGCCTGCTGTGCAATCCTGTTTGCAGGAGCTGCCTGGTCAAGGTGGCCAGAAACCAGGGGTGCCATGAGAAACTGGCTTCATTCCTTTCTGACTTAATTCATTATGCAATAGAATTATTTTTGCCCCTAGCCAGAGCCAGCCTGGTTGGGTGGACGGGGTATGCAGCCTGGAGGTGTTGGGTGCAAACACTGTGAGAGATAACAGCAACATTGTTTCTCTGCTAGAAGATGCTTGGCTGTTTTACAGTAGAGGCAGTAGCTCTAGATATTTTACAGTATAGCTGGCATTTTGAGAGGAAGGTGATCATACCTGCGAAAATGGGGAATAGAGAGGTACTTCCCTCCAGCCTAGAGGAAGGTCGCCAAGTCCCATGGGGATTTAAAGTATCCTTTTGCTGATCATGGTGACGGCCTATTCAGCAGACTTGGCTTTAATGAAAGCTGTTTTTCTGAGGATTCGTTTGCGAGTCTCAGCAGGTTCCAGTCTGCTGGTTAAGAATCCTCTCACAGGCAAAGCTCTTGGTAAGTGTGTGTGCTGGACATGCTGTAGACCAACGTCCTCCCTCCATCCTGACCAGACTTTAGGCACAGTAAAAAACTAAACTAAAAAAACCCACTCCCGCACCCAACCAACCAAAGGAGGAGGAAAGGGTATTCCCTGTGCTGCTCTGAAAAGTAACTGTAAAATGTGATGCTGCTGAATAAAATGGGGAAAAAAAGATAATTGTTTCTGTCTAACTTACTGGATCTGCAAAACCCAACCTAGGCAGGGAAAAGTGAGTGCGGCGCTCTGAGCCCACACACCAGCAGCTAAATTAAGTTCCTGGTTCAGTAGCACCTTTTGCCCTCAAAGGTATTTGCAGAAAATCAGCCACAACACAGTTTCAGTAACATAAAAAGGAGCTGCTTATCTGGAGAGGGTGCAGAGGCACGTGTGGAATTTTCTAGGACTTTTTTTACTGGCAGTTGTACAAAATGTAAAGAGTATCCTGTTTGAACCAGAGCTTCCAGGCAGAAAACACCACCCAACTTAAGAGACTTTACACAGAGCATAGCTAATGTGCAGCCAGAGACAGGCAGCAGTCACTGCTGGTGAAGGTAGAACAGCATTTTAAAGAGTGTAAATGTTTCGCCTCAAAAGTGGAGAAAATTGTTTCTGTTAATAGAACTGAGGATTCAAAAATTAGGAAATGCTGCTATGATGGTGCAACTTTTATCCAGCCTCTGTTGTGCCTATGCATACAAGATCTTGTAATTAAAGACTATTTTTAACACAGAACCTTCTGTCTCAGCCAACAAGTAGGTAGCAATTTGGATTTTATTTTTTTTTTTTAGTCTTTTCAGCAAGTGTGTGACTGAGGCTGTATTTACATCACATAATCTTAATCCTCACTGAGTATTTAATAATTTCCATGTGGCATTTTGATGAAGTTGATCAGTATTTCTTTGTCAGTTCCCCCACAAACACGAAAGTATTCACATAACACCCTGCAGGAATAGGAGGCATTATTGACAATTCTCTTCTACATCCTTTAGGTACTTTACAGCTTTAGAGCTCAGGCCCAAAAATGTTTAAGTTCAAAAATAGGTACTGGCAATGGAATGAGAAAATAGAGGCATAATCCTTCAGGAGATGCCATGTTTTGTAGTCCATGGCTCTTACAGGCTTCAATTGCTGCCTATGTGGGCCCAGCATCCCAGCAATACTATAAGTACTTTACCCAGTAAACTTGGAAAATGAGGAATACAGAAAGAGCCCAACTATGTGAGTTGCCTCATATCATTTTGGGCCTGAGGCAGGACAGCATCAATGTATTTTCATCACAAGACCATCCTTTCTCTTCCTTGAGCTCCTTGATTTGTTCATTCGAGCCTCTGTGCTCCTGCCAAAAGGGAAGCACAGATCTTGCAGATCTATATTGCAATGCATGTGCACATGAATTAGGGGGTTCCTCCACACTTTTCATCCTAGCATCTAGAATTCTCATGGAAAAACTGGCTGCTCATGGCTGGATGAGCGTATGATCTGCTGGATCAAGCACTGGCTGGAAGGACAATCCCAAAGGGTGGTGCTCAATGGAGTTAAATCCAGCTGGCAGCCAGTCACAAGTGGTGTTCCTCAGGGCTCAGTATTGGGGCCTTTCCTTTTTAATATCTTCATTGATGATGTTGATAGGGACACAGAAAACACTATCAGTAAGTTTGCAGATGACACCAAGTTGGGTGGGAGTGTTGATCTGCTCGAGGGCAGGGATGCTCTACAGAGGGACTTGGATAGATGGGCCAATGTTCATGGCATGGCCTTCAATGAGGCCAATGTCAAGTCCNAGGAGGCTGAGGGGAGACCTCATCACTCTCTACAACTGCTTGAAAGGGCATTGTAGAGAGGTTGGTACTGGTCTCTTCTCACGGGCAATTAGTGATAGAACAAGAGGGAATGGCTGCAAGCTGCAGCAGGGTAGGGTTAGGCTGGACATTAGGAAAAAGTTTTTCACAGAGAGAGTGGTCAGTCAGTGGAATCAGCTGCCCAGGGAGGTGGTGGAGTCACCATCCCTGGCTGTGTTCAAGAGTAGATTAGATGTGGTGTTGAGGGATATGGTGTAGGGGAGAACTTGTAGAGTAGGGCTGATGGTTGGACTTGATGATCCCAAGGGTCTCTTCCAACCTAAATGATTCTATGATCACCTGAGATTGCAGTCTTAATATCATCTGTTCTATGTGGTCATACTGCCACATAATGGTCATGAGAAGGTTGGAGTCTTCATCATTTGAGCTAATGAGACAGCTGATAAACTTTTTTGTAGTGTCAGTGTTTCATGCTAGAAGAGCCCTTTTTATCTTTCAGTCTGATCTCCTGTACACCCACCTCACCTGTATATTTTCTCCCAGATGTTACCTGTTCCTGTCATTCCCCACAACTTGTAGTTCTTGCTCATCTTTATCCTTATACATATGCTCCTCATTTGCCTTCCCCACTGTTTCTAGCGCTGACCCTTTCCTCCATCCCTATTTTTATTCCCTTGCCTTACTTTCCCAGCCCCTCTCTTCAGCTTTGTTTACCCTGATGCCAGTCTCACCTTGTTCTCTCTTCTGCCATCATCCTACTCCAGATCACAGCACAGGACACCTGAGGGAAGCTTTCCATGCTGCTTCTAGCAAACACAAGGAACAGCTTAGTGCATTATTTTAAAGTGATGCCAGAAAGGGGAGTGGGGTGGAAGGAGAATGTGGTGCCCTCAGCCCCTACTCATTCACTCAGATTACAGAGCCCTCCCCCTAGATTTCGGAAAAGTGCCTCCAGCTTCATTGCTGCCTGGCAGCTTTGAGGGTTGGCACGAAGACAGAGGTCACTGGCTACACTGGGATTTTTCATTTTTCTGTTGAAACAAAACAAGGAAAATCAAAAAGCTCCCAAGGAGAGGAGCATAACCCTCCCTGTACCATCCTTGGGACGCAGAGGCCCAGCTGTGCTAAGTAGTTCCTTATAAAAGAGCTCATTGTGTAAAAGTGCATGAATGCTCTTGGAACTGTTCTCTCTCTCTTCTCACAGCTCCAAGAAGTGGTGAAACAGAGGTGCTAAGTCATGCACGTCACCGAGCGTCGTTAAGCTCTCCCGCATATTGCAACACCAGGACAGCAATGAAGGCGTGGGCATGAGAAAACCTGCCCTCATAGCTGCAGCACAACAAGATGTTTCTGCATCATCCGACACCTTCTACTGTTGTGCCATGTGCAGTTTCTACAGGAACTTGGCAACAGACCCAAGACAGCAGTGAGTTTTACAACACGATGCTGGTGAAGTCTGCCATGGAGTATTTAGTGTCAAGCTGAGAGAATAAACATGAAACAGGTAACCAGAAGGGCTGACTGGAGAGAAAACTTCAAGGCTGCTAGCAGGGCACCCAAAACCAGATCAATAGGTTTTTATACAGTAGGTACACCTCCTGAGATGAATAGCTGGGCACCAGTAAAGATCCAAAAGCCTGTCACCCTTGATGGGCCCACATCTGAAAAACCCCTGAGCAAGGCACCCTGGGTTAGGGCAAGGCCTGGAGACCAGATGACTCCCAGCCAGAAGAGGCTGGGAGCACTGGGGGAGGTTAAGGCAGGGTTGCCACCTGCCAGGGTTGCTTTTTATGTTTTCTTCACTTGCAACCTTGTATTCTCACACTCCCCCTAAGGACAAGCCTTCCTTGATGTCTTGCTAGATGCTGCTTGTGTTTCACTGCAAAGCCTGGGGCTGGCAGGGGAAAAGACTAGGTGAATCTGAATGAAACCAGGAAATTTGCAGGGTGTTACCCCGCCAGAGGCAGCAAACTGGAGCAGAGGGCTATTTGCAGAGGTGTGACTGAGAGACTGGTACCTCAGGACACGTTTCAGAAACCTGGGTGCTTTGTGGCAGCCTACAGTTGGGCTGTGCCAGGACTGATGCTTTCAGGTTTTAGCTCATCCTGGTTTCCCTCCAGAAGAGTGCGTATTTCCCCTGCATGAAGCTGATGGCAGAGGTGTGCCATGGGCCTGGGTGAACCAGAGCCTCAGGAAGACAGAGAAAGCCTGGTCTCCTCCACCTAGCATACAACCGATAACACATGGTGAAGTAATTTGGGCACTCAGCTAGCAAGATGGGTGTGGAGGATGGTGGGTTGCATTCCCTGGGCACAGAAGTAGCTCCTGGGGGAGCCAAAGAAAATTTGCCTATGGAGTATTTCCACTGCATCCCACCCTCCAGGTATACCATGGAAGTCCATAAGCATCTAGGAATGATGCTACATCTCCCACATAGGGGAGACCTTCCTTGGGAGGCAGTTGGGGCCACCTCTTCCTGGGGACAGCCCAAGGCAAAAGACACTCAACTCAGCTCTGATCAGGCTGTGAAAATTTGATTTGCATTAGGGAACAACTCTTGTTCCCAGGAAAAAAACGATGTCTTATCTACAGATTTTAGGTGCATGTGGGGCTGAGTGCAGGCGAAGCTTTTGAGCTTGCATTGTGAGCTTGCAATGACTTTGCATTGTTAGTCCCAGGGACATGCTTAGGTGCCCAAATATTTTGGTGGCTTCAGCTCCATGTCTAGCAGGACTATAGAAATTAAGGTCTCTCCCAGAAGCTTACACTTTGGTGCTCCTTTCCTTCCTAAGGAAAAAAAAAAAAATAAAAATCAGCACATCTCTAATGAAAAAACAGAAGCTGCTTACAACTCTCAGGCACTGCATCCAAAACAGAGCATTCAGTTAAATGGTTGCTAGATATTTATTTTTTAAAAAAACATAGGCAAACCAACATTTTTTTCCTCTAAGCTCATTGCTGGCAATAACTGAATTCTGCTGATATTTCAGTACATACAAAAACCCCATTCAACTTGAGGCAGGTGGCATAGAAAGTTTTAGCCCAGACACTCGACCTCTGACAATGATAAGGTGCTGATAACAGCGTCTGATCACAAAAAACATGGAGGAATAGCTAGTACCAGCTGCAGGGTTAATTTTAGAGATAAATATGTCATGCATTGTAAAACAAAATGCTTACAGAAAGGAAAACTAAACTTTTTAATAGAAATCTTTCCCTGGAGTAAGATGAGACCTTTACCAGCAAGCCAGAGGGAGGAGAATTCCTCTCATGGTGTAACAAGATGCCATCAGCAGTAAGAGGCTCTCTGTTCTGGGAAGGGATGCAGTCTCTTACACTCACGTAGCTGGAAAAGCAGAGGAAGCATCTCACGAGATATGCTGACAGGCTCAGGAAGGGGATTTGACAGCAGCAAAAATTTGGTTTTGCTAATTCCACTGCCAAGTCAAGGGTGTAGCCAAGCTGGCCCTTGCAAAGAGGAGAAGCTTACTCTTTCTTGTGGACCTTGGTGTGTGGGATTAGCAGTCCTTGACGGGAACAACTTGCCAAGTGGCATGTTTACTGGTGGCTCAGCTTTCTGTCCTGTTTCCACCTTCAGTTTTTTTTTTTTTTTTCCACAATAAAGTCCTTGAGCATGGACATGCTATCCTTCACAAACCCATAAAGCCCCAAAGAAACTGCTTATTGTTTTGCATGAGTATAGTTTTCTAACCTTGGCTACTAATGGGCCAGAGCATCCCAAGGGAGCACCAAAGGGCACAGACTCTTCCCAGAAAGCAGCAGAACAGAAGTCATGGCTGGGGTGATGGTTTTTTTCAGGTATCCATCCTTACATGGAACATAAGTCTTGAAGATTTTCTCAGAACAGTCGTGAGCTATTTCCCCTACATTTAGGGTACTTGCTTCTGTCAGAAATGGACTTTCAGGTAGCCCACAACCAGGACAAGTTTCCATGTGTGAAAAAAGAGACATTCAATTTAAAGGAAGCCAGTAACAAGTGGAGCACTGCAGGTGTCTGCAGGGAACTATCTTGTTTCTTTAACATCTTTATCAATAATTTCAAGGATGTAATGGCATGCACTCCCTCATGCTTGCAGGGGGACCACTCCATGTGCTTAACAGCAGGGCTGTCATCCAGAGAGCTAGACAAGCTGGAGGAATGGCCCAGCAGAGACTTTAGGAAATTCAACAGAGATTATTGAAAAGTCCTGCACCCGGGAAAAAATAACTGCATTGGAAAAGTATGGGTTGGGGCCTGTCAGGCTGGGGAGCAGCTCTTCTGAAAAGGCCCTTGAGGGGGAGTTTGGTGGGGGTTGTGTAGGCAGCAAGCTCAATATGAGCTGGGAACGTACAATGGCAATGATGAAGGCCAACGGCATTCTGGGCTACATTAACAGGAGCGTAATCCATGGATCAAAGGAAGTGATTACCTCCAGTTTCTCAGAACCCATTAGATTGCATCCAAAACACTGTTCTGATCCCCTATCCAATATCAGAAAAGTACTGACAAACTGGAGTGAGCTCAGTGGAAGACAGCCAAGATGGTCAGCATGTACCTTGTGAGAAGACGCTAATGTTAGCAGGCTTGTTTGACCTAGAAAAGAGACTTGGGTGGGGGCTAATGTCAGTCTTCCAGTATCTGTGAGGAAATGACCAAAAAGACTGAGATAGGCTCTTCATCGTGGCACATGATGAGACAACAGGTGTAAGTTGCAACAAGATAAATTCAAACTCATAAGGAAAAACCTTCTTCCTAGGACATCAACCAAGCAGTGGAGCAGGTTACCCTAAGAGACCACGCAGTTTCCATCCTCGGAGGTTTTGAAGATCGGGTTAATTGAAACCCTGAGTAAACTGACCTCATGGCTGACTCCGCTTTTGTACAGGAGATTGGACCTCCTGAGGTCCCTTGCAAATCAAACTGTTCTGTAATCCTATGATCCTAATTCTCTTTAACCTTTACTGTCCTCATATCCTGGAGAATTTTTAC
Source organism: Jacana jacana (assembly GCA_013400555.1). Lineage (NCBI taxonomy): Eukaryota > Metazoa > Chordata > Aves > Charadriiformes > Jacanidae > Jacana > Jacana jacana. Next base: position 67,934 of record VZTM01029763.1, on the reverse strand, counting down.
AGTCTCTGGTGTAAAACCCTAAAGCATACAGTTAGCATCCTTTATGCTTCTAAAGGGAAAGGCCTCACTCATTCACCTCTCACACTTGCCACTAGAGCACGATTTGGATGGTCAGGAGGGTGGGACTTGACTCATTCTTCCCTCTTCTAACTATTTGCACCGTATTTGTCACCTTGGTTTCTATTTAGGCATTAAGCATTTTTAGGGTGCACACCATGCAAAAAGATCTTCAGCTCAGTGCAGAGGGCAAAGGCTGCAGCTACAAATTGTGCAAGTGAGGAGAAAAAATATCCCTTTCTGTGCTACATCTAAAAGCCGCATACTTCTAGGAGCATTTTAAAGAGAAGAAAAAACAGAAGTAAAAATACAATGAAAAGAATTTTCTTTAGTTGGTGGTTATGGTGTTGTTAATGGCTGAAGGTCTACAAACCATAGTATTCCCATGCCACAAAGCAGCAACATTGTAGGAGCAGAGATTCATGGGAGTCATAATGGTACAGACTCTTTCTATGGTAAAGCAGGATGAAAATCTGTCCCAGAATCTGCCCCACTGCAAATAAAGTAGTTTCTCATCTAAAACAGATACAATGATAGCTGTGGTAAGAGTTTGACAGAAGGGCAGCCGAGTTCTTCATCTTGGCTGGTGAAACATGACATAGCTCCATGCTCACCCTTGTGATACGAGAACTTTTGCAAATTCACTATACTAGCAAAGCCAGTCAAAGAAAGGCACATGGTAGTAGTTAACCTGGACTTTGCCCCTTCTTTCCTCATATGCCTGGCAAAAGCAGTTCAGTGTTGTGGAGCAACAAACCTGTCCCATAGCACAACACAGCTGTGTGGCTTTATGAGACCAGACTCCATCTGAAAAGAGATAGGCCCCACTAGCATCCCCAACCAATATTTTGACTTCACTCTCATGTAACCAGCAGTTACAAGAAGAGGCAAACCAGGAACTTTCTTGAACACCCGCTGCCACTTTTAACATCTGCTTGCATTTACACGGTGCTCTGAATAGCCTGTAAGTAGACCAAGTCATGAATTATCACTTGCTGACAACTGGCCCCGTCTCTTCCCTGCCCCTGTTGCCTTGCTGATGGTGGGATGTAACCTGAAATATTTGAGATATCCAACTTCTTCCTGGGAACTTGCTCTGCCCTGCGTCTCTGCTGTGATGATAACCACTCACTCAGGTATCGAGGCAAGCAGGAGGACAAAGATCTCCTAGCAGCAGAGGAGCATCAAAGGTATTTAAAGCTAGTCTTTTAATTACAGACCTCAAGCTGAGGTGAGACAGTGGGTTTGGAAAGGGCTGCTGAGTACTCCCCCATCTTTCCACAAGCAAAGGTGGTGCCTGTGTAAACTGAAAGTGCTGTTCACATCAGGCTGCACCAATGCAAAGCTGAAAAACCTGTCCTGTGGTGCCATTTCTCTGGCTTTCTTCCACACTATTACTTCCTCATACAGAGCCACGGAGCAGTAACTTGTGACACAAGCTCCTTTTATCCAGCAGGACCTGCCATGTTAATGTTTCAAAGGGAGCAATTTCAGTGGTGGGACAGAGCAGCAAATGTAGTGTGACGCGTTGGGTGTGTGGCAAGTTAGGGACTAAATGCCACTGTTAAAAGCAAGGCATAAAAGGTCACTTCTCAGCCACAGCCTGAATATCTATTGAACATAAAACAGGCAGCTAGAGAAGAGAAGCATTCAGCATGTCATGAATGGCTGCCTTGTGGATTCATCTTGTAGAAGCCGGGCATGTAGAAGCCTGTGTCCAGCAGTGGAAAAATCTCACTAACCTATTTTTATCCTTGCCAGCAAAGTCTGGCAACTGTCTAGATGTTCTAGGTTCATTTGAAAATGACTTTTGATAGGGTTCAAGATCCTCAGTGCTGGCAGTTCAAATTAGGTCATTTCCTTAAAGCTGCCAACAGGCAGAAACTGAAGAGGTGGCTATTTTATAATCATCATAATTACACAGTGGCAATAGGCATAAACCACGCTCTAAACATAGAAACCCAACAAAACCCAGCTTGGGCTGTGCTAAACTAGTGCTCATGCCTGTGTTCCTCAGCTAGAGCAGCAACTCTTCCTCCAGGGAGAAGAACCCCCCTGGGCCCTGCAGGGTGTCCCTTATGGACAGGGGCTTGTTTACTTTGCTGTGATGCACCTGGCTCCTTGCACAGCTCCCAGGGCCACACAGCATCCCTGTATCCTCCCAGGGTGCTACACGTTATTAGCCTCCTGACAGCAGCAAGCTGGCAGTGAAAAGCAAAGAAAGCAGGATGAAAAAAGGTGCAGCAGAACTTCAGAAGAGTTCCTGCGTTGCTGGTGTCATTGCCTCAAGCTGGAGGCTTACTAGGCAGCTGCCTCTACAAAGGTTTGCAAGTACCTGCATTCAGAGCTCGTAAGAGAACAAGGCAGGGCTCAGCTTGAACTTCACAGCACAGCCCTCATGGAAACAGCACCGCACTCATTTGTCACGAGGATTTTATTCCCTTTTTTTCCTCCTTTCCCTCAGAGCAATTGCTCTGAGCCCATCTCCTGCAATGTTTGCTTGGACTCATAGATTCACCTGAAAAAATGACAGTAGGGGAGACAAAAAAAAGTAGGGTTCCTAAAAAGCACCTCCAAATGCTTCATACTCTTTTTTCCTGAGGAGTGGAGGTATAGTACTGACTGGGAAAGCCTGTCAAAATAAATCTAGCCTTTTCTGTCTAGTGGAGCAATTCTTTTAGGAGCTCTTTTCAAACTCACCCTGCAGGTAATGACATCCTCCACTTCTGCTGACCATGCAGCTACCTTGAGAATCTGTTTCTGAGGCAGGGCAGCTCTGATTTTCTCAAGTAAGTCTGAAAAAAAGAAAAAAAAAAAAGAATCTTTCTTCTAGTATAATTATATTGTAGATTACAAAATCCCAAGGAAGGTTGGATTTGGCAAAGCCCACACCCGTTAGTCAAACGTTTATTTTCTTAGTTTTGCAACAGCTGATACACTGTTTCCTGGTGCAAGATCCCATATTCTGCATTCACTGGTTTTCTGCCACTGTCCTTGACTAGTCTACAATACAAAAATAGCCATATCCTTTAGTGGTTTGGCTTTATCTTCCTTTGTTTTCCTCACAGTAGCACATAAGGGCCACAGTGACAGCAGCCTTGGAGCAATACAGTGCAGAACCCACCAATGTCACCCCATCTATGCAGCTCATGCAAACTGTGCATAACATTATCCATTTATTAGCATTATAGGTAGCATTTTATGTTCATGTCTGACACTGGACTTATTCCCATTACCACTTACCTCTTCCATCCACTATCCCAGTCCAAGCAAGCATCTGGATCAGGGCTGCTCTGATCCCTCAGCTCTTTGCCATCCATGAGCAATTCCCATAGATGTGTGATACATAGCAACGTTCGGCCACAAAATCTTTATGTTAAGCAAATTTAGTGCAAAGGATTAGCAGTAGCAAAGAAATCCGCTTGTGTCTGTAAATAAAGCTGCTTAAGGCCTTTTATTTTCTGGAGTAGTTTCTCACATTCCAGGCAGGCTTTAAGGTCTTAACGTAGTTATACCTTCCTGGTTACTGATGGAGAAGCTAGAATGGCACAGAGAAGATGAAGAAGTATTTTATTCTTATGTTTTCTTTCAGCATACCTACTCCTCCCAAAAGACAGTACATCCTACGTTAAGGATGCCTTTTTTTCTACTCCTAATTTTTTCCAAGCATCAGTCCTTGCTTCTCTACAGAACCCCCTCTTCCTAAGGTGGGTCAGAGCTCTTCCCAATAGGGATCCTTGCCATGACCTGACTCACTTCACTTTCCCTCCCTTCACAAGCATTACACCAGCGTTAGTCACTTTTGCCACAGCATGTGCATGGAAAAAAACCCAACTTGCTCCAGTATCATCCCAAACAGTGTTTCTGCTACAGTATTGCAATTCCCCTGTTCTCACTTCCCAGAAATACCTATTATAACTTTTGTTCATTTGAGGCTCCACATGTTATTTCAAGTCACATTCTGCTCCAGCTTCCTCAAGACAATCCTGACCTAACTTGAAGATGGAAACTCACTCCCTGCTTGGGCTGCCAGTGCTACATAGATTTCTAAGGCTGTCGTTGTTCAGAACCAAATTCTTCAGGGAATTTAGTCATAATTGCTACTTGTAAAGTAAAAGTTCTCATCATTCAGCTCATTAATATTCATTACTATGAAGTAATTAATTCCAGACAAGTTTGCAGATTTTAGGACTACTGCAACCAGGTTTTGCATCTGTAATTCATGTGCCTGTTAAAAGTAATATTCAAGTAATAGACAGCAGTTCTTCTTTGATAAAAAGATGACTTAACTAGCTGTTAATTACACAGAAAACACCAACCTACACATACAGGATTTTCAGAGGGCTGCAGTACCTAAAAAAAATAATACAGGGGGTAAAGGGCATTAGAGGCATGAGGTATGGCAATAAACACTGTGGTTAAGGCAGCAGTGTTGCAAGGTAAAGACTAGCTCACAGGAAGCCCCCATCCAGCTTCTGTAGAAGGGAGCAATGGTAGAAAGCATAAACTTAAGTCTTCTGGATGTTCAGTTGATCTGGATACCAGTTCAAGAGCTTCCTCCAGAGCTGTCACCAAAACCCATCTTGTGTGCCGAGCCTACAGCTTAGTTCTCATCCCTCTAGTTAGAGCCTAGTGCATTTTCTTGGACATTGACAAACACCGCTATTGTTGGATGACAGGCATGTTGGATGATGATGACTGGAACACACGAACCAGTGCAGAGCAATAAAAACCAAGGGCAGCTGGAATCAGCAATAAACTTCTATTATGGCTGACAATTCACCCCAGCTCTTTCAGGAAGCAGTTTCATTCTCACGCCAAGAACTGCACAGCTGACAAAAATGCTGCTTCTCAGTTCTGCAAGAGCTCAGGGACAGGGTAGCTCTCAAATTCCCATGAGATTAGGTTTTTCCCCCAAGGCTCTCATATATTTGAGGAGAACGATTAGATCAACTCCTTTCTGGAGTCATCCCAGTCTCTGGAAGTCACATAAAAGCATGATTACCATTTGACTTTTTTTGAAAGCAGACTTTTTTTTTGTTGTTGTTGTTAAGAAGGCCCCGTAAACACAGAACAGTGCAACACATTACAGAGGAGAGCTGTATGGCTTGCATAACCCCTTAGACAAGCGACAATGTGTAACACAAGGATGGGCAATACATTCATGCATTAGTCTAGAGCAGTAGTCAGAGTCTGACCCTCAACAATTCTCATAATAAATATCAACCTCCTTACAGGACAAATGTGGGAACAAGTAAGGACTGCTAAGACATTTGTAGTACCTAGAGGAGAAATACCAGAAGCTTGTGAGTACATAGCTGAAATTCTCCAGTAGAACACTAGATACAGGTGTAGTACATCAACCTGCTAGTAAGGAGTCAAGTCCATAAGCAGTCCTCACATGAAGAGATTTTAGAGAGAACACACTTTAAAAGCCATTTAGAGTAGAAGTACAAGCAAAACTGGCAATTCCTTGGACTGAAAGGTTCCAGCCTAATACCTCCCTTCCCTCCCATATCTGTTTTTTTTTAAATTGAAACAGGGCAGCCACACCTCTAGCTGCTGCTGTTGCAAGCAGTGACTGCAGAGCTGTACAGTAACTGCTAATTAACTTTTTTTTTTTTTTTAAACACTTGGAAACCTGAGATATGGCACACATGCCTTAAGCTCTTGAGTGTACTTTACTGGCTTCAGGAAAACAAAGAACAAAGCCAGCCACTGAGAAAAATTCCACTATGGAAATCTGCCTTGTCAAGGGACCAAGGGTATGTCACATGCCAGGGGACAGTTATGTCAGCAGACAGGCAGATATAAGAAAGCCCAGCTGGCTCCAGGGTAGAACCCAGCCTGTTTGCATCAAAGTACCACTGCCTGCATGTCACCAGTATGACAGTCATCCTTTGCCATCCTGTATGAAGATGACAGAAGTGTTACAGCAGTAATGTTTTTGTTACAGCAGAATATAATTAAGAACCACTTTTGTTCACACATGCTAAGGAAACAAGGAATGATGATATCTTCCTGAACATGCTATGACAGTTTCTTCCATTCCTTGGAATTCCCTTCAAACACAGTACTGGCACAGAGATAATTTCTTGCTTTATACTAAGGCCCTAGTAATTTAACTCAGATGTTATGCAAGATCAACTCACTGCCATGCATCAAACAATTAGTAAGCATAGTAAAGTCTCTTCTCCCCCACAACATACAATGATATAATGTCTTACTCTTTATTATCAAATTGTCTCCAACATAAATTACATCCAAATTACATAAGTTTCTTGAAAGTCAGGTATTTTATGTACAAAATTTATCTTTAGTCAGATACACCTCTCTCATTTTAACCTATAACATAAAAAGCAAACCTACATCAGTACCAAATAAAGCATTAAAAAGGTAACAAATATATAACTTTTTAGAAATGCTTTCAGAACGCTAAAGTTAATGGCAAAGATTTTATAGTGCAGCAGTCTTGGGTTTTTAGCTCTTAGACCATTTCTCTGTTTTTGCGGATAGCACAGCAAAGAACCATACTGAATATCATGCCGAAAATCTGTAAAGAAAGCAAACACATTTGAAATCAGGAGACCAAAGTACATTCTACTATCAACAATGCAGACACATGTACCTGCTCTTCTTGGGCCAGAGGCCATATTCTATTCTGCAGAAACACTCCCCAAAATTTTAATCCAGTCTCAATTCCCTTCACCCTCAAAACTTCCAAATATATCAGCCATAAACCACTGCCATATCTCCTAATAAATCTTTGATCATCCCAGCATATTTGCATCTATGCCATACTTGCTTCCAGAAGTCAAACAAGTGCAAATTTTCCTAGCCCTATTATTTCAGTTCTCTAGCAGTCTTTTTTTATAAAGGAAAAAAAAAACAACCCAAACCAAACAAGGACACATGAGAGATACTAAGAAGTGGGCTGGCAACATGACCAATATATATATTCACCCTATACAGACACACTACCAATACAACCTCACCCCTGTTAAAACTAAAAGGAGGCAGATCCTAATGCAAGGCAGCAGCAGGGAGGTCCAAGACACCCCACCCTCTGCACTGCCTCAGGGCCCTGCAGAACACACCTTGATCCTGCTGGTACTTGTCAGTAATGGAATGGAAATGCTACACAGCATTCAACAGATTTCTATCCTAATTATCCTTTGGCCATACTGTTACCTTCTCACTATAGATACTCACCATTATTACAGCAATGCCAAGGCCAACTGCTCCAATCACATTCAATTTTGAATTGAAGACATCATCAATGGCAGCAGGGCATGACTGAAAAGAAAGACTGTTCATTAGCATTTCATGCATACAAAAGGTTTGAGACCGGAGCTCAAGTCCGCTGACTGATGCTACACCCTTGACCAAGTCTGCTTCCACTAGAGATGAAGACTCATCTTTGGAAGTCTTTTTGAACTGGTCTTTACTTTCACATCTTTAAAGGAAGCCAGAGATGTTCCAAAACAAAAGTTGTTAGAGGAGTTTAAAGTCCACTTTTCAAGTATTTAAACCTCTTAACCATGCCTCAGCTATCACATGATTACCTTCTCAACATAGGCATCTGATCAGGTAGATCAGGACCAAGAGCAGTTATATCACACATTGCTTGTTACTATTGGCGGTCAGCATTTAAGTTGCTGTATTGCTCAGCCCTTCTCAAAATAAGTTTGAGGCCATCCTTGATATTTCCTGTTGTAATTTTGCAGACACCTTATGAACACATGGTGCATGGGAATGGCAGGATTTCTTGAGCTACATGTGTACATGTGTGCCTATGACTAGATCCATAGAGTTGCCAGTCTGAAGCTCCCAGGACAATGAGTTACCTTTGCAACTAAAGAAAAAAGTAAGAACAGTCCTTTCTCCAAAGCCACATGGTAGCCAAGGAAAAAAAAAAAAAAGGAACTTTTAGAGAGGTAAAAGTCTTTAAAAGCCTGGTGACTGGTAAAGGTCTCATCCAACTCCTGCCCTACTTATTCCAGCAGGGCACCACACTGAGCTGCTGAAAACAATTGTTCTTTTTCCAGTCCAGAAGGAAAGACCAAATAGAGGTTTAAAGGGATATACTAGCAGGAAATAATCAGTTAAATCAGAATATCAATACAGTACTACCTCTTACAGAGACCACACCATTACATCCCTTTAATTTTGCGGTCTTACTGGTTTGTTTTTAACGCTATGGTTAGGACTGGGTGATAAATACATCACAAAATTAAGCCAGCAGCTGAAGTTAAAACAGACTTACCAAAATAAAAGCAAACAGCAAAACCTGTATGCTGTCTCAAGTACTCCTTTATAGTCTAACTCACAGCATATTGTACGGGTAGGCTAAAGAGTCTAAATACAGAGTGAAATGTCTCATGTGGTCAGATATTTGAAGGAAAAAAGCATCTGTAGTGAAAGGATGAGCACAAGTAATGTGAAAAATATCAAGTCACTAACTACATTCTTGTATTGTAAGAACCTTATTTTCTAGGGAAGACCCATACAGGTTCTCTTGAAGCAACAAGCCAGAGCACAGACCAGTTGTAAGAATAACAGGAAAATATCCATGGCATCCAAGCACTTTTGCAGCAATATTTCAACATGGGAATCACATTCAGAGATTAGGCTTCACAGTGACAGTCACCTAAACACCACATTAACCCCTCTTCCTTTTCCTTGCTACAACTTGCTCCCACCCCATGCTCTCCACTCTGTAAGGAAAAGGAGAGGCAAAAGCTCCTGTGCAGTAGCAGGAAGGTGCTTCAGTGACAGCAGCAGTCAGGAGACCAGAGCTCTCTAGCTTTTTTTTTTTTTAGGTGGAGTTTTGGCCTTACACTGTCCATCAGTAGAAAAGTTGGTGACACACAGACTGCACATTTCCTGTGCAAGTTCAGATTGGCTGCTGACCCTGCTTGTTCTTTCCACCGTAACAGTATGTTGATTTTCCACAACTGAACTGATTACAGAGATATGTTGCTAAGCATGACATGGGAATTTCCCATAGACTGAAAGGGTTTATTCAGAAACATGTTTCTCATTCTATTCATGGGGTGGAGCTGATGGTGAATTAAGTCATACTTTACCATTACAGAAAGTGACTCCATCAGAGTCTTCTTCGGACAGGTATCCATAAACTGCTGCTCAAGAACTCCTTTAAGACCACAGCAGTCCAGCTACAAGAGAAAACAGAGAAAGAACCAGGTTAAAGAATCCTCATTTTTTGCTCTGCATTTTGTAAAACACAAAAAAAAAACCAAACAAAAAAACTTTGGTGAGAGCTTGTACTCTTTACAGACACAAAGGTAAGCTCCTCACAGCCACACAGGTATGCATACTATGCTACCTCTGGATCAATGCCACAGATCTAGAGTTTCCCAACTTGCTTCTAAGTTTTAGGAAAACAAGAAATACTTCTATGCATTTCAGAGGTTCAAAGGGACAAAAAAACCCCACAGAATTCACTAATATTATACAATTTTTTCTTTCTGCAATTTGTTACTAATACTCCCTTGGTTTCTTTTATTTGTTAAGGTGCTACAACTGTAAAGGGGACTGGATGACTCAGCTGCATTGCTGTCTAGTTTAAGTATAACCATGTGTACTTACAGCTAACTGAAATGCTTTCAGGGTTTCTCTGGCAGTTGGTTGAGATCTCTTTTCATAGGTTTCCACGTAGAAGTCCTTTAACTCTTCAATAACCTACAAGGTAGCAAAGAGGTGTGACATATTACTGTTTTAGCTTAGTATTAATTACGGAAAACTTGACTACATCAGTCACAAGAAATTCTGCAACCTACAATACATATCTTTTTAGTGTGTAGAAACAAAGGGTGGACAGCATTTCTCATCTGGAACAGGTGAGCCTAACTGGCACAGTCACCTTAAAAGCCACACCTAAATAGATAAGATTCAAGAAGTTTCCCTTCCAAAACCTGATCTTCTAGGTGGAGTGAGAGAACCAAGTCTTTGCCCATTGGTTACACAAAAGTATTCCCTATTTGTTTCTGTACCCCAGAAGTTACTATATTCCCCTGTTGTGTAATACAAACAGAAAAGCAACGCTGATCACCAAGCACCTTATTTTGAAGCAAGACAAAACACTGACAGCTTGTGAGGGGACAGTTCAGATAAGTCATGGTTTAAATGCAGAAACATTCAGCCTTTAGCCCAAGCTAGCTCATATCTAGAAACAGTAAAGCTTCATGGATGGCCTGCTTTGTTTCACTGGTCAGCCATGTACTGCCTGGAAGACATCTCTAGCATGCCACAACATCTTGGGTTCTGGCTTCTCTGCTACAGTCTTTCAAATATTAGGAGTCTCATTTCTTAAATTGCTTTGCTAGAATGCATCTTCTTCCTTCCCCCAAATTCCCTGGGTAATCAAGATTTCAGTAGTACTGGTACAGTTTTCAGAGACTGCTAACTTTCCAAGGGCACAGTCATAGAACCACAGAACAGTTTGAGTTGGAGACCTTTAAGGATCTAAGGAGTCTAATCTCCCTGCCATGGGCAGGGACATCTTTCACTGCATCAGGTTGCTCGAAGCCCTGTCCAACCTGGCTTTCAACACTTCCAATGAAGAGGCATCCACAACTTCTCTAGAAGCCTGTTCCAGCATCCCACCACCCTGCCAAACTTTTAAGAGCAACTTACCTTTTCTTTATTTGCAAATCCCCAGATCGCAGCAGCAATTTCAAGGGCAAAAATCACGAAAAGGAAGAAAAAGAACTAGGAAAGAAAGACCAAGTTGTTAATTAAGATCACAACATCACACTATATTTCATGCTTGTCCAGTCCCCAGCACTCAGCCTTGGAACTGTCACAACTAGTTTCCAGTTGGAGGTCTGAAACACTGGTAAAACTAGAAAGAGGACACATTGCATTAGGTCAGCACTTCTTTCCAGGAGCGTCGGAAAGCCTGGCAGTGTTTTCCAAGCAGAAGTCTTCCTTTTTGATCAGTTAATTAGAACAAATCATCTGTTCTCTCAGACTTTGAAGTTGCCCAGGTCATTCAGATCACAACAGCTGACACTAACTTTTCTCTGGTTTGTCATCCCTGTTGCTTTAGGAGTCTATACTTAATACCTAGCTTTCCATCAACTCCCAGAGATCTAATGGTCATTTCTTTGTTGTGTATCCCATAAAAAAAAAAAAAAAGCCTCACATGTTTAATCAACTAGCAGGTCCAAAACACTACTACGATTTAATGGCACTTAAAGTTATGTTCAGAAGTACAAAGGGCTAGAGGCATCATTTTGCATGAAATATTTAAAATTAAGTTCTTCCATGACACAGAAGGGGAATTGTTCCTTCACTGACTACAGTAGTCTTTTATTAACTAAGACTATGGTTATTTGGATGAGTAGTTCCACAAGTATACAGATGTGCATGAACCTACTAAGCTCCACTGATCCCTCCAGTCTGAAAACAATCAAGTTGCTCTCCAATAATTGACTTGCCAAGCAGTTGTCAAGTAGAAGAGCTCATCCTGTGTTTATGAACAGTAGAGGCTTGTTGTTTCAAAGGATAAGTATCACAGCTCTGGCCTCAAAGATTAAAGATTACACAGCCTTCAGAGTTCAGGACAAACTGTTTAATAAATAGCATTACCCTTATCGACATTTTAGTTCTGTGTTCACACATGCTCCCACAGTCTTAATATGTCAGTGTGACTGTGCCACTAACTCCTGAAGTCATTCTGTATTCAAATACAACATGGACATTTGAATTTAGGGCCAGAAATAGAAAATATTTAACATTTCCACATTATGTAGCTGACCATGAGTTTAAACACTGGGGAGCCAAAACAGTCAGAATCTGTTGCCCTTCACAGTAATGTGTTTCTTCCTTTCTCATCATGCTGTGTGCTAGGTTAATCAAAACAGGACTAACTTCTAATGCTTGGGAAAACTGCACTTTTAGAAAACTCTAGTGCCTGAATTGACAAAAATATTTACTCCAGAGCCAGCTAGATTATGTGGGATTCAAGGTCTCGGTGTTTTCAAGCCCTGCCAGGTGCAGGGATGAGAAGCAAGACATGGGTGCTTGACCCAAGCTGGCCAACAGGACTATTTCATACTGTGAACTTCATTCAATACAAATTTGCCTAATTTGCTGTGTAGTTCTCTCTCTCCCTTGATGGCATCAGTCCAGAGATCTTACTGCAGTGCCAGACCCTTGAGGCCCTCTCCTTCCTAAAGCCATAGCTCTTGCAGTGTCCAACATTCGCCGACCAATGCTGGGAGGGCACAAATTCCTACTGATATAATTGGCTGAGCATAATTCTTGTATATTTTATATTGGTATTTGGATCAATATTGTTTTAGTGTTATTAATGTTAATTACCTAGTTGTATCCTATTACATCTACTTATATTTCAACCCTCAGGTTTCCTTGTTTTCCCCAGTTCCCATTCCCAGGTGGGGAGGGGTCATGGGTGATAGAATGATTGTCTAAAATAATTGTTATAAGTTCTCAAACTACTGCTAAAATTTTACTACTCTGAACACTTACCAGGCCAAGCATACATTGAGATTCCTGCAATGCACCACAGCATCCCAAGAAACCAACCAGCATCATAAGTGCACCAGCTCCAATAAGGATGTAAACTCCTAAGGGAGAAGAACAGAGACATGTATACAAGCTAGTTAAGACCTCAGCAGCAAGGCATGAAATTAGTTGCTCCACAAATAGCAGTGGTAGCTTTTGCCATGATAGAATGCTCTTTACTGAGGTGTTCCAAGAAAAAAAAAAAAAAAAAGCAAATATCTCAACATTTGTTGGGAAGTATGTTGATCCATAAAAACTTGAAATGATAACAGTTAATGTGTACCACTACTGCAGTTTCACAAGTTTTTAGAAAATGGGTAAGATAAAGCCAGCTAAGAGCTGGAACACCTCCCCTGTGAGGACAGGCTCAGTTAAGGTTCTTCAGCCTGGAGGCTCCAAGTAGACCTTATAGCAGTGTTCCAGTACTAAAGGGGGCCTACAGGAGAGATGGGGAGAGACTATCAGTGAATGTAGTGATAAACAAGGCGTACCGATTTTCAGCTGAGAAGGGAAATTTAGATTAGATATTAGAAAGAAATTAATTCCTGTGAGGGTGGTGAGAAACTGGATCAGGTTGCCCTGGGAAGCTGTGGCTGCCCCATCCCTGGAAGTGTTTGAGACCAGGCTGGATGGGACTTTGAGCAACCTGATCTAGTGAGAAGTGTCCCTGCCCACGGCAAGGCGAGTGGAACTTGATGATCTTTAAGGTCTCTTCCAACCTAAACCATTCTATGATTCTTAGTCAAACCATAAGACATCTTAGAACTGGCTCAGAGTTATCAACTTGTTTCAGATGAAGAATGTGCAGTAGTTAGAGACAACAAACTAGTAATTTATCAAAACTTGTGAGTCCTTGAAGCTTGCTAGCTCTACTAGAATAGGTATTAAAAGGCTTCATAATCATTTGTCATGAAGCTCCAGATGTTCTTCCATCAGGAAACATTGAATTATTCCATCAGTCAGTGGTACAAGGCTATACTTCAGTTGCCTAACTTGAGACCCTCTCTAACTACAAGTCAGCCAGCATTTTCTGCTTTTGCAGCCTTCAAACCATATCAAGTGGCTGAGCCTGTAGAACATTCTGCCCAGAAGCTCAAGTAGCAAGTGTGTTGGGAATATAGAGGACAACCCATTCCAAGGCTGAAAGACACCATTATATCTAATTCTTTCCTTTTAAACTTGAAAGCTGCCAGCTTCAGAGTTACAGCTGCTAGCTGGTGAGAACAGCAAGAGGTAGTGAGGAAACCTACTTCCAAAGGATCACAAGAAATTGTTATTGAGGTGGTGAAACATGAAACAAAAGAATCAGCACAAAACATGTTGCATTAGTATGACATTCCTATCAAAAGACAAAAAGAGTTCTGGCCTTCAGAGACAATCAATACTATTTGAAGTAAGCCATACATAATTGGCTGATGATATTTTCTAGATGCAAACTAATAGGATTAGCTGCCAAAATAAACATCTACTTGATTAGGCATATGTAAGTGATTAAGTCTGACATTTCTTATCAGCAGGAAATTCCAGCACCACTTTTTTCATCCCAATTCTTCTATTTTTTTTTTTTTTTAAAGTCTATTAGAACCTCTTAGTTAATTTTCAGTAGTATGGAAAGCTTTTGAGGTAACTTGTTACCAGGTGCTAATAAATACGTTCTTTCAACTTCCTATTGGAAACTGCAGTCAGTAACTACACCCAAAAAAAAAGCATGCCAAACTAGTAATTCCTATTAAACTTAGAACTCAGTTTAACCTACAGGGATTTCAAGTAGGTTTGCTGTTTTGCTGCATTCAGCCACTAGCCTAAGTATCAAAACGTAAAATCTTGTTTTAAGAGGCAAAAGAGCTTTAGAGTACCCAAAATAAGACTGGCTAAATATTCAGCTCAATGGCTAAGCTTGGATTTCTGTTCCCTTTCCAAGGTCTAGTTAGAAGCATCTGGAAATCTTCATGGCAGCAGCCAGATAAACCCAGTTTGCTACCCACCAGCATATCAATGGTGAAATACAAGGTTTCTTACAGACAAGCTGTCCTTCCCACCTGTGGCTTATTTCATGAGGTTGCACAAGTATTTCAATGTTTTCAGCTACAGGGTCTAACAAACCTAATAGTTCCTAGTAGTACTTCCTGTAGGCACAAGCTACCCTAGTACTACAAGGCTGCCATTTCAGCTGCACCTCCTGGCACATGGCCTTACAGTGCTTGTACTGACCCTTTAGGTACAAGTGTGGATGTTGCAAGAGATCGAGTATCTCAGCAGAAAAGCACTTTCCTTGGCGCAAGATCAGCATAACCACACTGTGGATGGCTAACAAGTGATGCTGTACAGGACACAAGAGATCTTGGTGCTGCAGGGATGTGAAATATGTATGTATAGGGACTGTCCAAATCAAAGATGACAGACACATACATGAAAAGGTACATATTCAGNGTTCTTCAGCCTGGAGGCTCCAAGTAGACCTTATAGCAGTGTTCCAGTACTAAAGGGGGCCTACAGGAGAGATGGGGAGAGACTATCAGTGAATGTAGTGATAAACAAGGCGTACCGATTTTCAGCTGAGAAGGGAAATTTAGATTAGATATTAGAAAGAAATTAATTCCTGTGAGGGTGGTGAGAAACTGGATCAGGTTGCCCTGGGAAGCTGTGGCTGCCCCATCCCTGGAAGTGTTTGAGACCAGGCTGGATGGGACTTTGAGCAACCTGATCTAGTGAGAAGTGTCCCTGCCCACGGCAAGGCGAGTGGAACTTGATGATCTTTAAGGTCTCTTCCAACCTAAACCATTCTATGATTCTTAGTCAAACCATAAGACATCTTAGAACTGGCTCAGAGTTATCAACTTGTTTCAGATGAAGAATGTGCAGTAGTTAGAGACAACAAACTAGTAATTTATCAAAACTTGTGAGTCCTTGAAGCTTGCTAGCTCTACTAGAATGGGTATTAAAAGGCTTCATAATCATTTGTCATGAAGCTCCAGATGTTCTTCCATCAGGAAACATTGAATTATTCCATCAGTCAGTGGTACAAGGCTATACTTCAGTTGCCTAACTTGAGACCCTCTCTAACTACAAGTCAGCCAGCATTTTCTGCTTTTGCAGCCTTCAAACCATATCAAGTGGCTGAGCCTGTAGAACATTCTGCCCAGAAGCTCAAGTAGCAAGTGTGTTGGGAATATAGAGGACAACCCATTCCAAGGCTGAAAGACACCATTATATCTAATTCTTTCCTTTTAAACTTGAAAGCTGCCAGCTTCAGAGTTACAGCTGCTAGCTGGTGAGAACAGCAAGAGGTAGTGAGGAAACCTACTTCCAAAGGATCACAAGAAATTGTTATTGAGGTGGTGAAACATGAAACAAAAGAATCAGCACAAAACATGTTGCATTAGTATGACATTCCTATCAAAAGACAAAAAGAGTTCTGGCCTTCAGAGACAAATCAATACTATTTGAAGTAAGCCATACATAATTGGCTGATGATATTTTCTAGATGCAAACTAATAGGATTAGCTGCCAAAATAAACATCTACTTGATTAGGCATATGTAAGTGATTAAGTCTGACATTTCTTATCAGCAGGAAATTCCAGCACCACTTTTTTCATCCCAATTCTTCTATTTTTTTTTTTTTTTAAAGTCTATTAGAACCTCTTAGTTAATTTTCAGTAGTATGGAAAGCTTTTGAGGTAACTTGTTACCAGGTGCTAATAAATACGTTCTTTCAACTTCCTATTGGAAACTGCAGTCAGTAACTACACCCAAAAAAAAAGCATGCCAAACTAGTAATTCCTATTAAACTTAGAACTCAGTTTAACCTACAGGGATTTCAAGTAGGTTTGCTGTTTTGCTGCATTCAGCCACTAGCCTAAGTATCAAAACGTAAAATCTTGTTTTAAGAGGCAAAAGAGTTTTAGAGTACCCAAAATAAGACTGGCTAAATATTCAGCTCAATGGCTAAGCTTGGATTTCTGTTCCCTTTCCAAGGTCTAGTTAGAAGCATCTGGAAATCTTCATGGCAGCAGCCAGATAAACCCAGTTTGCTACCCACCAGCATATCAATGGTGAAATACAAGGTTTCTTACAGACAAGCTGTCCTTCCCACCTGTGGCTTATTTCATGAGGTTGCACAAGTATTTCAATGTTTTCAGCTACAGGGTCTAACAAACCTAATAGTTCCTAGTAGTACTTCCTGTAGGCACAAGCTACCCTAGTACTACAAGGCTGCCATTTCAGCTGCACCTCCTGGCACATGGCCTTACAGTGCTTGTACTGACCCTTTAGGTACAAGTGTGGATGTTGCAAGAGATCGAGTATCTCAGCAGTGATTGCGCCAAGCACTTTCCTTGGCGCAAGATCAGCATAACCACACTGTGGATGGCTAACAAGTGATGCTGTACAGGACACAAGAGATCTTGGTGCTGCAGGGATGTGAAATATGTATGTATAGGGACTGTCCAAATCAAAGATGACAGACACATACATGAAAAGGTACATATTCAGATTTGCTTTGTTCCTCATTGTTTGAGGTCTTCCAACTCAAGCTACTTTGTTTCAAAAAATGGTTTTACTGATAACTAAAGAAGTACATGTTCCTCTGCCCAAGTCTAAAAGTGACTGTAGAGATCAAAGTCTTACAGTTTGGATAAAATCCAATTACACTAGGAGCTCTACAACACTGTGAAAGCAAAGCAAACCAAAACCAAGTATGTTTATCCCCTAACAGGCAATCAAGCAGTCCCCAGCTTTGCTTGTGAGAAGCCTAAACTACAACCCTGTAAGACCAGAAGCTATTGATTAATAACTTTCACCTGGACTAGCTAAATCTATACTGATCCAAGTTGCCTGTAATAGCTGCTGATATTGACTAAGATATTTGTGCATCCTTACCATTATGTTAAGTATAAATTAGCATACAAAGGGCTGTAAGAGTTACACAACAGTACATATACTGAGATATGAGAACAGAGTTGGGTTAGGTTGGTGACTTTGAGGAAAAGAAAACCTAAACCACAATTATTGACGTCATCTGTGACTACTCATTTACAGTGAAACTTGGCTGAATCATTCTGAGAAGCATCAGGTGAAGGAGATGAGTCTTCCCCATCTACTAGGAGTCCCCAGAACCACAAAACACTCACCCAACAGTGCCCGCAGAGAAACTGCTGCAGTGTCTGAGCTGGGAAAAAGCTGAAGTGATATGCAATGCATAAAAAGCCACAAAACTGATAGGGTGACACTGCTGTTGTCTGCTCACAGCAGAGGCTGGCCCCCATACCAGCCAGGGGAAGCTGCTCTCTGCCCCATTAAGGCTGTTTTGGGCTGTTTTGTCTTTAACCTTTGAGGAAGACAAAGGTTTCAAAGCAGTCATGAAATCAGGTCACAGCAGCATGATCTATCACCCCAAGCCACCTCCTAGCCTACCTGTGTAAAATGTCGTGTTGTTGGATTCCAGTTCAAAGATGTTTTTGGTCTGCGAATCAAACCGAAGCCATAGTCCAATTGCAAGAACTGCTGTCCCTGCAAGCTGTAAGAACAAGTAAGTCTGGTTAAATAATACCATTTAATGCATTCACCCTTGCATTAGTAACAACATCAGAAGTAAACACAGGATACAGCTCTTATTTAAAGAGGTGGTGACAAAGAACCAGCATAAATGGATGGGGATACCAAAATAAGAACAAACCGAGTTCCTGACATGAGGCATCTTGTTGAGGGATGCATTTATATATTAAACTCCAATGCCACACAAGAACAATGACATTCTTGTTCTTTACTGAAAATACTCAAGGTTTATCAAAGTGCCAAGTGTCAGTATTTCCACTGACTTCCTCCACACATTGTTTTATTCTGGGAGACTGCAATGACGTTGTATGGCTTAGTGATCTTAAATTTTCACACTGAAATACGAGCATATTGCAAGAAAAAGCACCTTGTAAGGCCAGCTAAAAGTTCTAGCATAATAAACAGTCTGGTAAGAGTCCAGTATACTGCAGTACAGAGTTTAGAACGCACACTCATTCTTGCAAGACATAAAACCAAACTTACTGTATGGACAGAAAAATACAGGCTGCTGAAATAGGAATGTTGGGGGCTGATCTGGAACAATGCAATGAAATTTAGTTTTATTTTATTATCATTTCTGCCTGTGTCTCCAGGTCCCCCCCCTTAACACTGGTGCCTGTGTTCGCAGCAAGCTACTGTGTGTATAAATTAGCTTCTGAAGGAAACGTCTGGCAGAAGGCACTGAGATGTGCTGCAAGAAAGAGGGAACTGCACTCTGGTAAGGCCAGTGCTAACAGTTTGCTTAGAACAGACTGAATCTTCACCCCTTCAAAAATAAATCTGGGGTCATCTTGCACACAAAACCAAAAAAGAAAACAAGTCAAACTAGGAAACTGGAGAGTGTCTCTCAGCTCTTCCTTCTCTCCTTTGACAGCCATTTAACTATAAAAAAAGCTCTACAAAAGTGAAATGAGGACAGAAATACCACAAATTGCAGCAGACATAAAAAATTTAAACATAAGTGAGCAATAACCTTAAAACATCTGGAGCTTTGCTTAGGCTAAGAATGTATGAAGAGGAAAACCAGAGCCTTATCTCTAATAAGTTCCTTCCACAAGGGAACAACATTCTTGACTGGCTTTCAAGAAACTGGAAAGTATTTACTTTAAAATGTTAGTTTTCAGTAAGCATATGGAAGGTATTCCCACAGACAACACCTGTGGGCTTACTCCTTCCATACCAAGACCTACAGCCCTGGTCCTACACTCTCCCCACAGGGAGCCCAGGAGTCCTTTCTACTTGCTAAGGAGGCACTTCTGCTCAAATGAAGGCAGGTGCAGCTCTACTGACCATGGCTGACATAGCTTCTCAGCAGAAAGTATTGTAGTGTTAAAGGGATGAACAAAGAAAAGCAAGAGGGTCAATTCACACAGGAAGCCAGCCATGCCAGAAGAACCAGCATTTCTTGTATAGCAGGCACCAGCTCAAAGAGGAGCTGGAGGGTTTCAGCTGGGAAAGAGATGAAGTGATACATAATGCATAAAGAGCCAAACCCAAATGGAGGTTTCCAGACCTATGCAAAAGGCACTCCACTGGTGCATAGGCACAGCCTTACTCACAAAGCACACAGCAAGAACAAAGCCTGCATGTCTCTGCTGCTTCCCTTCTTTGGGCTATGCTGACAAAATTTTAAGTCACACCGAAGAACCTTGGTAATACATGATGTCACAACAGCATTATTATTTCAATTTATTGTGCCACAGCAGCACCCCAGAGGGAGGGATTGGTGCAGCAAGGGCACTGGCAAAAAGAAGGGTAGCTGCAATACCTGCCCTTACTGCCACAGCATCACTTCAACCAGCCGTAGCAATCTCACTTGAGCTCCTCAGTTCAAAAACCAGAAGAAAAAAAACCCTCCATATGCTGCTGCTAGCCTACAATCCAGTCACCAAGTATTTAATAATACTCCATTTGAGACTCCCTTTTCTGGGTCAACAAATAGTCTTCAGCTTTTATAGGCACCCAGACCTGGCACATTAGGAGAATAAACTGACAGCCTCTTCTTGTTTTGCTAGAACTCAGGAATAACAAAGCCATAAGCCTAAGCACACCCAACCATGCGTGTGGCTTGACAAACTTTGGTGTTCAAGTAGAGAGCTCAGAGCAAGAGACAGCAAAGGACTGTAAAACTAAAAAACCAGAGCTGGTCCCTCAGCAGACCTTTAAGACCAGACAGACTATTCAGATTGTAAAAAAAAGACTAAAAACAAACAAAACCCTCTAAACCAAACTGCAACCATGTAGATAACCTTACAAGTTCAAGCAAAGTCAAGCAGAAGGCTTAGTTAATGATCTGAGGAAAAACTGGTTGGTTAACATTAGGGAGAGCTGACGTATTTAATAGGGCTTTTTTTAAAAAACAGACTTAATTGGGGGTGGGGGAGGAGGGTTAAGCATCGTGTTTTCTCCTTGGAAAAGCAGTAACCCTTGTGAAAAATGTTACTATTGCAGACAAGCAAGAGACTTAAGGGATCACAGAAGAGTGATAATACTTGATGTCAGTGAATTGCTCCATATCACTACACGACTTTTTAATATTAATAAGTGACAATTCTCTCTATGGTGCACCAGAAAAAAAAAAAAAAAAGCAGTTCCTTCTTGCAAGATAAAGTGACTTAGTCACAGTTTGAGGAGGGCAGATTTGTGCTCTCAGTTTGTGCTCTCCCTACCCACAGTGACCACTGAACTTAAAAAGGCAGTTTTAAAGCAGGAGACGAGAAAGTAATTTGCAACTACAAGTTTCCATCAAAACAGTGAGAGACTCAGGCACTAATGCCAGCCTTGGAGGAAGAGCAAGCACAGCCCCATGGGCACCCTCCAACCTGGCAGCATCTCAGACTAATCTGGCTGGTACCTGGCTGCCTCCCTGCCCACCAACACTATTCCAGTTGTTTTTGGCAGCTGTGTCTGCCTTCCCCAGGACAGACGTGCAAGCCCCACCTCCCCACTAGACTCCCCCCCTCCCAACCCAGGCTGCGTGGAGCAGATCCCCTGAAGAGCTGGTTGTTGGGTTTTTAATCTATGTTTTCTCCCATCTTACACACCAACAAACTTTTGTCATAGGAGTTGAGTAATACAGGATATTTCTAAGTCCAACATTGGAAAAAGTTAACCAAAAAAGAACAAAGCTGTTTTCTTGCAGCTAGTCACTTATGTGCAAAAACCTACAAAACTATGAGAAGAGCAGGTTTGTGCACTTAAACGTGTAAGAAATATGTTTCTGTAGTAGCAAGTACTGGAAAGGGAATTCAGAAGACAGGCATTTTTTACCAATCTGACCAAAATGTGAAGTTAAAGAGGTACTATTCATTCACTGTTTTGGAAAAGTTTGTGGCAGCAATTTTCCAGTAACAGCATGTTCTGACACCAGTGTGCTACCCATATCCCTGCTCAAATTAGGAAGGCTTCCTTGTATTTTCCCTTTACTACCAAGCGTTTTAGAACTCCCAGGTCATTTCTGCTTCACTTACCTCTATCCTATAGCTGCAGTGGACATACACGAAGCAAGGAGAAAAATATCTGGTTATTCTTCCTCCAATACTATGGAGGCTTCTTGCCTTCCCTTCTCCCCATTGCATGACACACACACTCCCCCTGCCATTGCCTCAAAGATTCTACTTCTGCATGCAACCTTTTGTTGCAAGAGGGAAAACCAGCTGTTGTAACAGGGCAAAAAAGCAGGCTTTTTGGTCTCTTTTGCTTCCTTACACAGTCCTGCATCTTCTCCAGTGAGCCTCCTGCTCCAGACTTCCCACCTCCTACCCATCCAGCTCCACAGTCTGACAAGTGCCTTCTCCAAAGCCAGTGCTTTCCATTCCTCTGGTCTCCCCTGTATTTAAGGATGTGTCCTACTATTTATCTTTGACACCCTGCTTTCTTTTTAACCTTCCATGTGACAACAGATAACTGACAAACAGATCTGCACCACTGCTGTGGACAGTTGCTTGCACTTGAGATGATAAACAACCCGTCTATCCTGGAGGATAGAACAGTCCATCTTCCTCCCCTCACAATACTTTGCCAACTTCAGCACAAACTTGGAGCATTCAGCTCTGAGGCAAAGCTATCAAGCAATCTGCACTGTATTCCTCCCCCTTTAACGCCTGAGGTTTCACAGATAAGTCTTCTAGCAGAAAACTCATACAGGAAATCATTAAGTGTGATGACATTGGTGCAAACTAGCATTACAAGCTTAAAACTTTTCAAACCAGAAATTAAAATTTCTATAAAAACATGCCATAATACAGCAATACATGAACTACTTTAGGAAGTTGGAAAGTTTATTTTACATTTAACCACTCTTTCACAAGGATCAATTTGTTCAGTCCCTTGTGACTTTGTCACCTTGATCCATCTTGAGAAAAGACAATCCCCAGGCAAATACCTCACTTGCTGAAGGCATCTTCCCTTTCCATGGACAGAACCACCTCTCAAGGGGCTCAAGATCCAAATAGGCCTTCAAGCTGGCAGATAAAGCTTTGGAAGGGGGACATGCCCCACCATCCAGGGGGTTACTACCAGCCCTTCCTCCATTTCCACCACAGAGGCAGGGACAGAGAAGAAATGAGGCCCTGCAAGAACTGATTTATGGATCAAAATCTGTAACAAAAAAAAAAAAGAAAACACCCTTTGTTCAGGAAACTATGGGCTCTGATCTTTTGGCAAACTCAGACCAAGCTCATACCAAGTTTGTGGCATTACCTGTAGCAGAGGGTAAATCAATATATAGAAACATGGTAGAGTCAGTCAAAAATAAAAGCTACTTTCAATGTTGTCAGCTCTGCATTGCATCTAAGAATACTGTTACTAATTGTTTTTTCTTGAAGAATGTTAGGCTCTACATGACTATTCCTTATGTAGGATTTAGTCAGGGTATGCCAAGAGTACACTGAAAAAGCTGCTATCTTCCCTTCACTCCAAACAGACAGAAACTTCTAGCTAAAAAAATAAAATAAAATAAATCTGACTCATACCTTCCTCTGTGTAAGGCAATTTTTTTCCTTGCCATTCAAGACTGGATTAACAAAGCCAGGACCAGATATAATGTTGCAAAGCACACAAAGAAATTGAGAACATTGCAACCAGTAACGAACTGTCTGTTTCTGTCCTGTTACTTGCTGGTACTCTATAAATAAAACCCCATAAACAGTAAGTAGAGTGATGTTGAGCCTCATCTGTAAGACCTTAATTACAGGATTAGTGTTATCCACAACTACACAGGTTTCTAAACTTTTGAAAAAATGCTTTCATAAACAGATGTGCAATGAGTCCTAGCAGTTACATATGAAACTGCAGCTATTTCCCAACTTCTTCGGAAAAAAAAAAAAAAAAGTAGATGGGGAAAGGAAGTATTTTCTTTCTGCTTAAGCTAGTTTCAAGAATGTTGTGGGCTAAGTTGATGTCACAGCATTTATTGTAATAAAATGGTGCTCCAATAAAGTAGAAGCAGCATTACAGATTTCCTGAACCACTACCAAGATGTTTCATACAAGTTCCTATTCAGAAGCCAGTCCACTATATTTGCAATTTAAATCACAAATGGGAGCTAGGACTACTAGAACATTAAGTACAAGTGGCTTCACATCAGGTTTCTCAAGGCAGCACACTTAACTCCATCCCCGACTTGAAAGCACTGAGAAAATACACTGAGATACACCCACAGCATTGATTCCAACCATCAACCCCACTCTACATGTTCTCCCCTACACCATATCTCTCAACACCACATCCAGTCTACTCTTAAACACGTACAGGGATGGCGACTAAGCCACCTCCCTGCACAACCTATTCCAATGTCTGACCTTTCTGTGAAGAATTTTTTCCTAATGTCCAGCCTAAACCTACCCTGTTCTAGCTTGCAGCTATTCCCTCTCATTCTATCACTAATTACCTGTGAGAAGAGACCAGCATCAACCTCTCTACAATGTCCTTTCAAGCCACTGTAGAAAGCTATAAGGTCTCCCCTCAGCCTCCTCTTCCTCAAACTAATCAGTCCCAGCTCCTTCAATTGCTCTTTGTAAAATGTATTCTCCAATCAAATCAGTTGACCACAGAACACAAAAGCAACTCATTTCTGTTCCTTTTGCATATGTGTACATATATGCATACACATATACATGTATTTCCCCACCCACCCTCCAAGTCCTCCTCTCCACTTGAGCCAGGAAGAGCCTCCTAAGAAGCCAAAGCACTGAATTGCTCCTGGCTGCTCGAGCAAATGAGATTATGGCTCAGAACAGAGTCACAGGTATCTTCAAGTTACAGAGAAAGAGCCCTGCAGGCCTATTCATACTTAAGCAGGCACTCCCAAATCCATTTGTTTATATAACCCAAAACACACTGAAGAGCAGAGAGCCAGGACAAGAGGGTTGCCTTGCAGTGTAAAGGAGAAAAATAATTGCTCAAAGACTCAACGTGAATGCTGACTGCATGCTCCAGTGCTTTTTTTTTTTTGCCAGTGAAAAATTAAATTATAAATACTAGCAGCAGATGTCTTTGTATTCCACAAAATTCAGGAGCAAAACATGCAGCATTTATGTTCAGTGATGCAAGCCCCTGCTTTAGTTCAACATCACGAAAGCAGTGGGAGAACACACAGGCAGATGCTCCATAGGTACAGCTGTGCCAGGTGCTTCACAACCTGCACCAGGCTGTTCAGAGCAACGATGGTTTTCCTATGAAAAGACTTTATCCCCGGGGCCAACAAGCCTGAGCACACCACTCTAGATATAATAGCTCAGCTAGAAGTAGTCACTCATTAAACAACTCCAGGTAATCAAGCACATGCTTGCACCAAAGTTATTCAAACCCAGCCTCAGTAAGAGCACTTAGGTGTAAAGCACAATGTGATGTTTTCATTGTCCTCTTGCCAAGTTTGAGCCAGCCTGAAAGAAAAAGCTTTGTATGAGTTCTCTATCAGCCATGACACCTCCTTCACTGACCCCAAATCAAGACCCTGAACTGGTACAGCTTTCATTACATACCAGACCAAAGCTACCAGGGCCAGCATCAGTAACCGAGACAAAAGGGCTGTAGGCAAAACCAGGCAGGTGCAGACCAGCCCTACCTAAAGAAATACAACAGCAGCAAGGAACCTGGTGTTTGCAGCAATACTTGAACTGAATGCAAGATGCAGCCACCCCCTCAGAGGGGACTGGATCACTTCACTTATTCATTCACTTAAGCACAACAATAAAAACTATTTCCTACAAGTTAGACAGATGTACACAATGATTAAACCAGACTTCAGAAGCACAACTGGCAGTTCTAGCAGCCATCCACAAGTCCCCATACCTGCCATTCAGGCAACAAACATGATTTAACCAAAGCTCTGAAGTCCCAAAAGTTTTGGGCAACATCATGCTAGTGAGATATATGCCTGGTCTGGCCTTACCAAATGGAGAAAAGCCATCACATCACTTACCCTCATAACCTAGGAAAGGATCTTGTAAGGGGGATCCTCAAAAGAGTATCAAAACAGGGCAGCCAGTAGCATTTCCCAGGAGTAACCTCCCACTTAACATGCTGAGCACTTAAAGGCTGTGCAAAGACACAGATAGTACCTTTGCAGAAGCAAAGTTAACTTAAGGCTGCCAACCATAGCATCCATTAGGTACCCTTTGAACTGCACGCTCCACAGTGCCTTCTGGGGAGAACGCATCACCACTGTGCACATAGCCACAACCATTTCTGAACCTTCCTCTTCTCAGACTTAATGACTCTCAGTTCTTGCTCACTGACTCTTTCTGTACAATCAAGCCCTACCTACTACCCTGTCCAGTTGTGATTCTATTAACCTCTAGCATGTTTCCCCCCACATCCATTTCTAGGCTAGAGAATCCCAGTTCACTCAATAGTTCCCAATAGCAGAACCCTCCTCCTACTTTCCCAAACATTACCTAGCTCCACTGTTTCTCTGTAAAGTAGGCAGGAGACCACAGCAGTGCAGGACACCAGCACACCATAGATTTAAGCAGCAATACCATCTTTCCATTTCTCTAGGTCCTTCATTTTTGAAGATTGTTTTCATCTGCTGCTGTTGAGCACCCACCTTGTTGTTTCATGAAGCTACCACAGAACCTCTTCTCCCAGGATTTCATCCCTATGGCAGCAGATACCCATGAGCTAACTTGCTCCTATCTCCAGGCTGCTGGCTGCTCCTGTCTCTCATACATTACTTGGTGTCCACATTTGACTTTCTTGCTCTGCTTTGTCACATTGCCTGCTGTATCAGCACGCACCCATCTTCATTGTTCTGAATATAAGTAATGAAAGCTACTCAAGAAACAGTTACCTCACATGCTTTTCCAGATTAGTTGTTCCGAATTACTATATAGACCACCACATAGTTTGCTCCTGCATGCCAGCTCCACTGGTTCTCTTCACAAGACAGCTCCACCTCATCTCAGCCCTGCCTCTGCTCAATCAACAATTTCATCCCTGCCAGGATCTTACTCCAGGACTGACTAGTTTCCCCAAGGACACTGTTATTTCCAGGAGACATTGAACTTCACTTGTTCGACTAACACTATCCAGCACTCCCTCTCAAAGATTCTGGCTTCTGAAGTCTTCAGAGTTAACAGCTCCATGAAGGCTGACTTCCCCTTAGAGTAGCCATTCTCTCTTCCCCAGTGAGACATCTCCATGTGTACATCAACATTTTTAAAAAAAAATAATATAAAAATCTCCTCTGCCTATTCCAGAGGTACCACACAGGCCACTCCCTAAATAACCTAGAATAACAAAAACCCCACCTCGATCTCATTGTATTCCAGCCCTCCAGCACCAAGGTAGGCAGTGAGCAGGTCACAATGTACATTTTCAATACATTTTGAAGTAACTATTGTGTCACCTTAGCAAGTTGTTAACGAGCATTTGCTATTGTTGTTTCACCACCTTTTCACCAAGAGGTCAATACAAGCCTGTGAGGGATTCAGAGTCAAAGACAGGTTAGAGCAGAGAATGTCCCTCCAGTTCTTCCCACACACACCCCATAGGAAAAAGCACCACAGAACATCACTCCTAACACATTTGCACCCAGACAGATCACTGTCTGCAAGGATTCCCTGGGAAGCTCCCTGGACCCAATGTGTCTGAAGAAGGCTATGTTAAGCAGGTTTGCTCTTTGCAAGTTATACCTAAAGCTTTCTTTTGGCTAGCCTTATTTTTCCTGTGTTTGACCTGTCAGCATTTATGAACCTTAATGTCCTTCCTTTGAACACAGCTTC
Source organism: Jacana jacana (assembly GCA_013400555.1). Lineage (NCBI taxonomy): Eukaryota > Metazoa > Chordata > Aves > Charadriiformes > Jacanidae > Jacana > Jacana jacana. The sequence goes on along the minus strand of VZTM01029763.1, from coordinate 40,541 downwards.
AAATTCTTGAGTTTTCCAGTTATTTGGTTTAATAGCCTCCTATAGCCAGTTGTTTTGCTCTTGTCCTCACTCAGGTTTCTGATGGAGGCAAATACATCACATAGCATGCCATCTACAAATACTGCAGGTTTGCCATAAACCATTTCAATTCCTCACCTGTACTTCTGAAACTTACCTGCAACTTACTAAAAAGTAGCACTGTGAAAACTTGGTCACAGCTTTAGAGGACTGTTTAGCTTCTCTTGCTCCAGGAGATGCACTAACTACATCATTGTCATGATTACTATATCACTTGAGTAATAGGACCCCACACCTATAGACTACTCAGAAGCAAGAAAAGGTTAGGTCCTCCTCCTGAAGGTCAAAAGCCAGTCACTGATTACACCAAATTTAGGCTCAGAATTGCACTCAGACACATGGCTCAGAATTGCACTCAGACACATCTGTTCAATTTACTTCTATTACTTAATGGATGTGAAAAATACATCTCAAGTGTCTGAAGAAACTTTAAAGCCTTCTTATTATGGCTGTTCCCATTCTCCAGTGTGGCCTGCTCCAAGACACCTTCTCTTTGCACCAGTCATTGAGGTCTAAAAGTCTAAAATAGCCCAAGAGATAGCTACTTTATTCCTCCACAGAGGACATGAAGCTCACTAACATCCTACTTGAAACCGCCCTTTGACAGCTTTGGTAGGATATGGATGCATGTAGAGGGCCCCAAGAATCAAGGTCTACTCCAGCTGCTCTACATGCACATCTTGGGGCTTCCAGATACTTGTCAGGACACAAGAGGAAGAAGCATTAATCTCCCTTTAACTCTTCTTCCTCACTGTTGCTCTTTTCCTCCCCACATCCAAGTTGGGTATGAGTGAGCATAGCCATTCCCTGGGAAGATCAATCCAAGAGCTGCATCCCCCTGGCTCTTCAAAGCAGTGGCAGCCCTACAATTGGTACAGCCCTCTTCCCCACCCCTACTCCTCCTCCCCTCCACCCTCTTAACAAGTCAAGCCTGTATTCATGCTTACTGGGCACCCAAAAGGTGCAAGTAAAGCTTCTGGGCTTTATTACCATGAAACCTCCAAGCAACAGATGCCCTTTGAGCCAAATGGGAAGACACTCCCTATTCTCAGCCCCAGGACCCCAGAGAGCAAATTGGCAATGCTCACTTTAAGAGCAGCTTTGAGGCAATGCCTTTGCCACAACAAGCATCCTTGTGTTTGCAAAAATTCTGGAACTTCAAAAAAATAAAAATAAAAAAAAAATCAGAGCAAGCCATGATTTTTTCCTGTGATTTCAACAGGTTTTCAGCCAGTGCACTGCTAGCCATTTTATCCTTACTGGGTATAACCCTCTACACCCTCCCCTCCCCCTCGAGTTTCAGGTGGCAATACATGCTTTCCTGATCACTTGTAAAGTTCCTTCCATGCAAGTTGCCTCAGTTGGAGCCCAGTCCCATTTTGTTACTCTGCTGAAACCCATTTTTAAGTTGGGAGATCACAAGCATTTTATCTGTCAGCACAGCATCTTCCGGTCACACACACACACCCCCCCAACGCTGTAACTGATGCCAGGAGTGGTTTCTTTCCACCGCCCTGACTTTCTCCACATCCGAGAGAGAAAAAGGAGTCGAACAGGCATTTCTCTGCTGTAGCAGATAGCCAAGAGAAAAAAAAAAGTTTATTAAGCTTCACGCTTCACACCTATGCCTTAAGCACACAGGCAGCTGTACTGGGTGTACTTTTCCATAAGACAAGCAATGTTAAATTCAGATGTCCACACCCCAAGTGCTCGAGAAGCAGCCATAACCTCTCGGTCAAGCTATGCTTTCCAGCCCTACCTCGCAAACAACAGCTAGTTGGTGCCAGAAGCTGGGCTGGAGATACGATTTCCACTCACGCTGGTGTGCTCCTACAAATTAAACTATTTCGGGATTTGCTTCCCTAGACTCCGCGCTACAGACGCGAGGCAGAAGCCACAGCTTCGAACTGAGGCTCCCACCAAGACAAGCCGACATACACAACAACCACAGAGACAACAAGCACTAACTCAAGGGAAATTGGGCAACTCGCTTCCCCACAACCCTCGCACCGGAACAGCTTCTGAGAAGTGCGACCCGTACAAAGACTTTCTAGCCAAGCGGTGCTCCCGCCGTTGAGGCAGGGGGAAGGTAAACTGCCTTCATACCTAGACGGGGATGGGTCGCACTTAGGCACCTCCTGCCGAGTATACGGCACGCAGCGCATTTAGTACTCCAACAGGTAACCGGGCGCCGCTGGGGGACACGCCGCCCCGGGAAGGGGAGGCGGC